>VWZF01002188.1:285471-346089 GCA_013396755.1 Sclerurus mexicanus
AGGGGCCGCGGCCCAGCCCAGCGGCCCCCGCGGCGGGGCGGGCCCGGCACCGGGGGGAGCGGCCTTTGTCCTCCCCGCCCCGCCTCACGGCGCCGTACCCGGGTCCCCGGCCCTCAGCTCCACTCCTGCCCCCCATCGGGGCCCCCCGGTGCCCCCGGGGCAGGCGGCAAAGCGCCCCGGGCCGTGCGGGAGGCGAGGGGCTGGGAGCTCCCTCATGGCCCCTCTCCCGGCGAGGCCGCTGTGGGGGGGACTTTTTCCTCCACACGCTTTAAGGTCAGTGAGTGATTCACGTTTTCAAAGGGAAAAAAACCAGAAAACCGGTTTCCCCAGGCTCACGCCCCCACACCCCAAAACCCCTGCTTTTCCTGTGTCCCAAGGGTCCTGCCCCGTTGGCAGAATGAGAGCAGTGGGCCCATCCTGGTGGGGTGCGGTGTGCCCCCCTGTGCAGGCTCTCCTGGTCAGTGACCACTTCCCTCTGCACACAAAGGACCTGCCACGTGGTGGGGGGCTGGTTTTGGCCATACCTTTATCTGCTTTCATGATTCCCTATTCCCGAACACAAATTGTCCCTGGCACCAGCTCCAGACAGCACCTGGCACCTGACAGCTTCCACGGTACGCCTAAAAAAATAATCCCTGAGTTAATGAACCATTTGCTTGTAATGAAACCAATTTTTTTTTTAATCTCTTATACCTTTGTCACAACCTGCTGCTCCTGCTTTGTGGTACAGGCGAGCTGTAGCAAGAGAAGCAACCCTAGAACTTGTTGCTGCATGGACAGCTGGGTCTGGGCAGCAGCCAGCAGATCCCTCACATCCCTCTGATTCCCACCCCATCCATCTCCCATCCCTCTGTTTCCCTGCCCCTGATCAAACCATCCAGCACTTTGAGGTACTTGAGTGAAAACATCAATCAGCTAGAGGACTGGTGTCAAATACCCCTGTAATGAGATTATATCTTTGTACTTAAATCAACTTCCACCTCAGTGGAAGGTTTTTCACAGAGGTCTTACCTGTCAGATCCTTAGATTGCTGAAGCTCTGAGTTTATACCTGCAGAACGAGCCTTCTAGCCACACCAAATTGGATCATCCTGCCACATAAACACCCCTAGTCCAGCATGACACCTTGCCTGCAGTCAGAGGAAACAAAGCTTTCTGTGAAGTGGGGAAAAGGAGGAGAATGGAATTCAGCTCTGGTTCTGCTGCAAAAAGGACCGAGGGGTGAACTGTTCCCTTGTGTCCTGTCACGGGTTTCTCAGATTCTCATGGGTGTCTCAGAAGGTATTAATCACCATGGTCATCAGGGAATCGTAGCTTTGAGTCCCTACCCCTCCTTTTCCTCCTGCACTGGCCTTGATGTCTGTGTTGTTGTTAATCCATGGCTGCAAATTTTCCAACTGCACAACAACTCCTCCATTCTTATCTTCTCACGTAGGGGCGTTTCTAATGATTCAAAAGCAGGAAGTTTTCCTCACAGCTGACTATCATTGGCTCCATAGAACAGGGGAAAACTTCCAGCAGCTTCTAACAGAAGCCACTCTTATCAAAAAAGCTAATCCAAGAAACCCACGACAAGCCCCCACGTATGTTACTTAGGAATTGTTTCACCCTGCTGGCTCGGCTCTCCACCTCCTGTCATGGACACTCATTAATGAGCCATGTAGTTTCATTCTTGGCATGAGGCTGAAGGGCAGAAATCTCACAAAAAGAAGCATGTATTAATTAATGTGCCAAGTCTGAACATAGACACACACAAGCAGCAATTGACTTGTTTTGTCAGTATAATTTGGGATAAGCCTTTCATAAGGGTTTCTTGTGGGGGAGGATTATTTATGTGCTCAGAAGAACACAGAAACAAATGCTGACCCTAGGGAAGCAGGCATCCCTGACATTCCTGTGGCTGTCCATGTTTGTGTCCATCACTACCTCCATCTGATTCCCAGAATATATCAACTGGAGCCAAAGCCTTGCTCTTCTGTTTTCCAGTCTGTGCTGTATTCCTAGCAGGATAGTTCTCTTTTTTTAAAAAAAATTATGTTCACATTAGCAATTGTGACTGCAGAACAATTGTACTACAAGTTGTACATGTGTTATATATATACAGCACTTATTTATATATAACTTTTGCTTCATCACACAGAAGTTACCTGTGCATTGCGTGAAGAGCTCCACCTCCAGTGAAATAAACCCAGTCCCTGCCTCCAGGAGATCTGTGTTTGGAAAAAGCTAGGTAAGCAAGTGCAAAAGAGGAAATATTTCACCTAGAGGAAAGCAGCAGAGAGTTAATTAATTACATGCTGGAGTGCCCAAGCCTACAAAAGTCTATCACTGGGTATTTAGGGTTACAGCTTTCACCTGGCTCTGGGAAGCAGGGCTGTGGGGAAGGGAGGGTTGTATTGTCTCCTGGCTCTGGCTCTGAGTGTAAGTTCCTCCTGACTCTGTTGGGGTAGTATGGAGGATTCCCTCGTTCCTGGAGCAGGTAGGTGTGACAGGGATTCTCTTGGTGCTGGGGAAGCAGGTGGCTCTTGGAGCTGAGCTGGCCTTACTGCTGTCCCTTTCTTGTATGCTGTTTCTGATGCTGCTGGTTAGTATTTGCCTTCGTATCAGTATTAGTAAGTTCTTACCTTTTGCTTCACAAAATTTTAGGAACTTCATGCTTTGTGGGTTCCTACTCCCCAAGCTCTTTAAAGTCAGTTGAAAACTATGAAGAGGGACTGGTCAAATATCTGTGCCTGTAAGCTTGCTTATTTGCTGTCTGTGTGTGCTGAGTGGCTGTCCAAGCTTGGATGCTGTAATGAAATCAGGCTAAAAAACAAAGGCATATGTTGTGTGAGGTTTCTTCTGTCGTTTGGTGTGTGTTGTTGGGGTTTCTTCTCATGTTTTAAAAGTTATTTCTTCTCTATTGTATGGCCTTCAAGAGAATAAGCTTGTTAATTTTTTCTTTGCCCTTTTCTAGTTCTTTCTGTTAAAGCAGAGAGATAAACCTCTAGAATAAACAAAAACTAGGTTAGAAGCTAGTGACATAAAAAATACAGTATTTAAACAAGTCTTCTGCTCAACACCCAGCCCCCAAGTCCCACCTCAGTTCTGAAAGCTGCTTGCAAGTAAGTTGTGCTGCAGTCCCTGTTCCCAAGGCGAGTTCCCATGGCCTGACTGTGGAGCCTGCCCCATTCCTGTCCACAGAACGGGAGCCTTTGTCAGATATGAGTGTGTGAAAACTGCTAAACATTCCCTCTATGAAAAGGTAATTGTTTCTGAGAAGTGATGTTTTCTGCTGACAGTGTGGTGAAAAAGCTGTTTCCCCACTTGTAGATGGTTTGGGTCAGACAGAAAGGGGTGGGGGTGAAAACACGTGGTAAGACATGGACTCATGGAATCCTATAGGTTAGAAAAACCCTCTGAGATCTTTGGGTCCAATCGTTCCCCCAGGACTGCCACGCCCAGCACCAACCCATGTCCCCAAGTGCCACATCCACATGGCTTTTAAATTCCCCCAAGAATCCCACCACTGCCCTGGGCAGCCTGTGCCTGACCACCCTTTTGGGGAAGAAATTTGTTGTGATATCCAATCTAAACCTCCTCTGGCACAATTTGAGGCTGTTTCCTCTCATCCTCTTGTTTGCTACTTGGGACAAGAGACCAACCTCCCCCAGCTATTAGCTCTTGTCAGGGAGTTCTAGAGAGTGAGAAGTTCCCCCTTGAGCCCTTTCTAGGCTGAGCACCGCCAGCTTCCTCAGCTGCTCCTCATCAGACCTGTGCTCCAGATCCTTCCCCAGCTCCACTGCCCTCCCTTGGACATTGTCCACTTAAGGAGGGTCAGCCTGGAGCCCCATGTACTGATAAAAGGAAAGAACACTGGTATCTAGTCTTGCTACAGGCTTGCACTAACTATGGCCAAAAGAAAGTGTGAGAAAAGGACCTCAGGAGCTGCTGCTCTACATTACTACCTGCTCTGGATTGTGAAACCTTCCAAGAAAGCATCTCTTCCCTGTTGGTTCAAGCACTGGCAGATTTTTCTGTATGAATTACTCAAAACACCCGGATTTATGTTTGCTCTGTCCCTCTTGAGAAACTCGTCATGGCACTGCTGACAGAGGCTGTGCAGGTACCCCTGGGAGAGCTGGGCAGAGCAGTGTGGTGTGGCCTGCTGTGAGATGTCACCCAGTCCCATGGACCGTGTTTGAGATGAGGACACAAGCCTGGCACTGTTGTTTGAGTCCTGAGGCTGCTCAGCCTGCAGCAGCTCAGGGCTTTCCACCCTGCTTCCCCCCTCCCAGGCGTGCAGCAGGTCTGCAGAGCCCTTCCAGCTCCCTCGCCGTGCTGACCATGCTGTGAAGGAGCACTGATGGCTCTGGGGCAGTTAAGCCGTCGGAAGCCAACGTGGTTTGCTCTGTGTTGGTGCCAGCAGGTGGCAACAGCGCCTTTACAGCCCCGGCTCCTTGCGGCACACAGCAGTGCCAGTGCTGCCACCCTCCCCACTGCCCCGTTGCAGCTCAGCCCTTTCCTGCGTGGATACTGCAGTCCTCCGTGCTGGTGCATGAAGCAGCGCTCAAAGCCAGGCACGCAGAGCTGTTCACTCAGCCTTGAAGCAAGGCATCTCCCTTCCAAAGGAGGGAAGCGGCTGGCTGGAGTGCAGGGTGGGTGGTGGCTGGTGCCAGGATCTGCCCTGGGACTCAGGTTTTCTGCTCAATGAGCAAGGCCCAGTCTGGTGCAGTTTCTTCTGTCTACCCTGGGTACCACGTTAGAAATTCAGGCACGGTGAGGGTAAACCAGCAGAGAGAGGAGTGTGTCATGGAGCGTAACAGTGACTGTGCACAGAGATGGGTACAGCTGCCAACTGAGTGGGTACGTGGGGCTGGGTGATGTTAGGTCTGGCACCTTAGCTTTGGAGTCACTATGCAACATGATTGGGGTGGGTGGAACAAGATGACCCTTAAAGTCCCTTCCAGCCCAAACTATTCTATGATTCTATGATGACTTGCAGTAGTAGCTTAGACACCTTGAGCCTGGAGAGCCCTGAGAAGTGGTAGTACTTTCCTAGCATAAACAGAGCTGTGAAGCAGAGTGGTTAACCTGAGAGCTGGGTGTTAAGTGCTCTTCCTGAAGGTAGAGTTACTTAGCAGGACAGATGGGGTCAAACCCTGCTGTGAAACGTACAACAGAACAACTCTTGGTGCTGTGGTGCTTGTTTGGAGAGGAGACATTTCTGGCTCCATTTGGATACTGAGAGACCGGAGTGGTTTTCCATATTGTTTTTCTGGAGAGCAATGATGTGGAAGAGCACTATGGCTGTGTTATGCAGTTAAGCAGTAACACTGTAAGAAGAAAAGGCAAGTTATCTCCCTGACAAGAGGATCCTTTTGAATTTATCACATTTCCAAGGTATATGGTTCTGCCCAGTGCAGAGCAGAGCTTTCCAGCCCCAGGAAAGAATGCAGTGGTACAGAGAAAAACAAGATTTGGACTTGCTGGTGGTTTTACTCTTTGCTGTGGCTTATGGTTTGTGTGTGTATGTAGCCCCTGAGCTTCTGTATACCAGGTGGCACTCAAGGTCATGCCTAAACAGTCTTTGCCTGAATTTGCAAGCTACGTTGACAGTTTTAAATGGGGATGTTCTCCCCACTCACCTTTCTTTTCGGTGATGGTTTTGAAGTGCAGCAGCATCTTACCTGAATTTAGCAAATGAAAGGAGGAGCAGAGATCACTTTGAATGTGAGTTGCTCCTCCCTTTGGTGTAAGGCATAGGTGTAGGGCTTATTCGTTCTGCTGTATTTGGGTGCATCACAGCTACTAATAAGCATAAAGTGATTCCTTAGTTTTGGCAGTAATGTCCTACTCCAGGCCTTAAACCATGCTCATTGTAGGAAAGCCAGGGGAAATTCAAAGAGGAATCCATACCTTACAAGATACTAGCTCAGGTGGTTAGGGCATAGTGCTAATAACACCAAGACAGATCAGGCTGAGGAGGTACTGTGGAAATCCTCTTGCTTTGATGGTGGCTCTTCAGGAGATTCCTGCTTGTATAGGGACTACAGCAGACTGTTAAAGCTACAGCAATCTCCTTCCTGCTTTCAGCCTGTATCACTACAAGTCTTGCAATATTGGCTGCGTGGGGCTTGGTTTCTGCTGATATTGTGGCAATTAAGGCTGTCTTGAGTGCTGAGCAAAGGAAAGAGCCCTTATCTCCCAATCCTCCTGAAGAAGGGGAGTAAGCAACAGTGTGATGCTTGCAGCTGTAAAGCTCAGAGGGCAGCTGATGCACCTCTTGGCTCAGCACCCCTTTGCTTCCCACAGTGACTAATCCCTAAACTAAAGTAGTGCTCTTCCAAGCCAAGAGCGTGGAATGCCTGTTCTTCCAAGCCAGGCTTCTGGTAGTGGTAGAAAACAGTTTAAGAGGATGAAGCTAATCCTGGGTTCTCACAGGCCTCTGTGCTGAGGTAGGAATGGATGTCGCTAATGTAATTCCTGGAGAGATTTTTGCTTTCTTGCTAGTCTGTGGCTGCCCTGGAAGCTGCATACAGATGAGTGGGTAGACCTCTGTTTAACTGAGCCATAAGGGGATAGGTGCTGGCACACACATCTGGGGGATGGGCCTGGCACGTACTGAGTGCTTCAGGGATAACTCCTCTCTGGAACCACAGAATACCTCTGAAAATTAGTGTAAATGCTCCTTGAAGCAGAGAAAAAAAATGCTCTGCTGGAACTGATAGCATCACATTGCATTTCAGTTGCCTACCTACTTTTAAACTGGAGCTGCTAAATGTGATTGAATCCCCTCTGAGCTATCCACTCAGGAAAATAAGGGGAAAGACAGTACTATCCAGAACTGCTGGAGAAAATAAATTTGCTTTGACTTCCTGCCTTTTGTCTGTGCAGTTTGACCGAACACCTACTTTCTGAGCCGTGTCCAAATTAGGAACAGGAGGACTCAGCTGTAATTCTGCTAAAACCACAGTGTGGTCACACATTTAGAAAGGTCTCTGCGATTCAAAATGATCACCTAACTCAGTCAGCTGAGGTGCTTCTGCCCCCTCCGCATTCCAGTTTTCCTCCGTGAAAATTCCGTGGCACTTCCTGATCTTCTGCTGCCTGAACTGCTGCTTTGTGAGGACAGCTCCAATGTGTGCAAGCCATTTGGAGACTCCCTGGAAAGGAAACTCATGGTTCCAATGGTGTGTGAAGAACCACAGGAAAGCCTTTGTAGTGCTGATCCCTGGGTCTGAGTTCAGTATGCAAGGTCTTATGGACAAAGAGGTGTTAGAGGGGAAGGGAGGTTAGAGCGGGCTCGACAGCTGATATTCCCCTTGCTGACAGCGTTTTTTTCTTATCAATACATGCTTTGCAAGCCATTAAACTAAAATAAACACTAAATAAGCCCAATTATTCAGATGCTTGCAGTTCAGAGGAAAGAAGTGCCGTGAACTCCCAAGATGCCTTGTGGAAGGGAAAACTAGCAATTCATGTTAATGAAAGACTCTTATTTCATAGAATAGTTTGAGTTGGAAGGGGCCTTTTAAAGGGCATCTAGTTCAACCCCCCTGTAAAAGCAGGGGCATCTTCAACTAGATTTGTCCAGAAATGTTTCTAAACAGGAAGATGTAGATACACCTGGCTGAGTGAATAGTTGCTCGAGTTAGGATTCTGAAAAGCTTTTTTCTGTCCTCTTGTAAAGCCAAGTTACCTGCTCTTTTAGGCCTCTTTGTGTTGAGGGACTTCAGTGCCAGCATCAGATTTCTGTTTTGTGATGAACATTTTCTTGGCCTCTGCTGCCTGGGCCAAAGCCACCATTAATAGCTCTGTCCCATGAGTTTCTGCACGGCTCAGTCTTAATTTATGTAAATCACTCTAGGCCACTGCAGTGCGAGACTGATGAGCTCATGGCTGCTTCTAGAACTGAAGACACAGAGGTTGTATTTCTCCCAACAAAATGCTGTGTGTTTGTTAGTGCCAGCATGAAATTTTATGCTTTGGCTTCTGTCCAGAGACTCTGGTCTGTAGTTTCCAGGAAATGAGAAATCAGACCTTAAGTGAAAATATGCTTTGTGAGTTGGTGAGGCACAGACCTTGTGCAGGTCTGTGTGAAGATGATTTTGCTTTGATAACTCACAATTAGCAGCATCTGCTTCTTTTATATCAAGAATGTTGATTAAACTACCCATGGTATAGATTTACCTTACTTTGAGGCTTCTACTAGAGGGACACTTGTGCTTAAACAGCAGATGCTTGGCAGGAAGCATACAAGACAGCTCAGTGGCTGCCTGTCTTCCTGCTGGTTTCTCCCCTAAATCACCTGTGGGACACTGCACTCACTGCCAGTTCGTGTGCACTTTGCCCAGGTGAAATTTCTGGGATGTTAAAAGGACCTTTAAGTGCAAGTTTTCACTTAGCGTTTATTCATGTAGGTCAGTAAATATTTCATTGAATCATTTAGGTTGGAAAAGACCCTGAAGATGATCAAGTCCAATTTAAGCCCTTTCTTTGCCCTAAAAAACATCAGAGATGTGAGCATCTGTTGAAAGTCTGAAGTGATGGAAAGCATGGCAAATATTTGAGTATTGTAAAATATAAGCAACCAGCATTACTTATGTTGAGGTGGTTCTTCAGGCTTTTTGTGAAAAGTGACTAATCTTGCCCAATATGTAGTATATTTTTTCCCCCTTGCCTCTCTGGCTCCTCATAATCAAATGACAAACTGAACTCAGTAAGAAAGACTCCTCTGAGTTTGCAACATCTCAGAAGTCTTGACTGTCCCCAGAGAAGGCTTTCGATCTCCAGCTGCTTATTCATTTCAACAGTTGACTCAGTTCAGTAAGAAACTGAATAAGAACAGTTCTGTGTTGTTGTGGCTTTTTGTCTTGGGTGCTTGTCTGCATTCTAAAGACCTTTTCAACTTCATGTTTGATAGTTTAATTTAGCACTGAAAAACCTAATTTTATTTCTGTTTTCTTTTAATTCAACTTGTGTGGATGTTCAAGGGGGCATACACTAGCAAGATGAAGTTAAAATAGCCCAAGTAGAAAACATCCTGGACACATTCAGATTTCTGATTGGTATCAGCTGTAGAAATACTTCAATACACATCACTTTTCTCCTTTTTAGCTGAGAGAGAAACCATAGCAATGAGCTGTGTTCAGATGCAGATAAACAGGTGAGTCCAAGGCTCGTCCTCTCTTAGAAATAAACTCAGATTAAAATCAATGATGTCAAAACAGGATTTGCTGCTCGCTGATTCTTAAATATGATTAAAATTGGCTTGAGTCACTTTGACTGAAGTGGATCCACCCTGAGTGTCTTTGGCAATAATTTTTACCATCTGGCCAGGTGTTTGCTGTTGTCATGCCCGTGCAAAATGATGCACTGGAGGTATGCAAATTGGCCAAGAAGCAGAGCACCAGGAGCTTACTGGCTCTTGCTGAACTGGTGTTCCAAGACCTGTAGCAGTTCTTTCCTGAGAGCCCACAAAAATGAGCAGGATGCTCTGTGGAGCCTGAAAAGGAACCACTAACAATGGTGGGCTTTTTCTCCCTCCCTGAGCGTGGTTGGGCACGTGTATCACCTCATCCCAAACACTCAGAGCAGCTCCTTCACCCAACTGCCTTTCACAGTCATGTAAACCCTCCAGCCTAAACATTTCCAGTTGAAGTAAGGGAGATCATGGGAGTCATGGTCAACAAATGTAAGTTAACCCTGCTTTGAGCACCTATTTGATTAAGCTCAGGCTTCAGCCAGAAGGAAGGAATTGCTTTTTTCCTGGCTATTGTACATGCCAGATTCAGATACCTCAGTGTCAGGTAAGAGAATGTTGCCATCTCTTCCCCCCTCCCTCGCTTTTAGTTAAATTCTCTCCCATCAGAAACCACGAAAGTTGTCATCTTGAAAGTGCAGGAAAACCCAGACGTGCTGAACAATCACTGCTCTCATAGGAGGATCTGTTCATGACCTTTTCTCAGCATTTGTCTGTCTTCTGCAGTGGCCTAGGAACCTCCAGATTACCACAGCTGCATTTTAATGTGGGCAACCAACATTAGTGCTATAATTTCATGGGCGTTTTTCTCGATGGCAAAGCTGAATTTGTTTCCTCCTGCTTGTAGCTACCGTGTTTGTACTAATACATCTGTGCCGATGTGCTTTGAATGGAAGGTTTATCACATCCAGATGAAAAATAACCAGTCAGCTCTCTGAACCAGCCCACAGTGCCAGCAATCACTAAATTATAGCAGTGCAATTAGGAAGGACAGTTTAGGAATGAGTATGAGCAGCTGGACACAAAAGTTGCTGCAGCTGACCCTGCTGCTGGGAAAAAAAAAGCCCTATCCTGCTCCACTGAGTAAAAGGGGTAAATCTTGATAACCAATGCAGCCTTGAAGAGAACTTCTGTCAGCGTGGAGTTGTACAAAGTCTAGAGGTGTATTAAGTGTGTAGAAATGTTTTGCTGGCACTCAGGGTGGAATAGCTATCCTAACCCATCCTAATGGAGGTGCTTTATGGTATAATACTGTGTATGAAGCAATCACGCACTGCAAATTCGATCTGTGCAGACGAGAGAGATCAGCCTTCCCTCCATGTCTGAGACCTTGAAAAGATGGTTATTATAAGAGCATAGCTGCTGTCCTGCCCAGCCACAGAGGTTAAGACTGAAGGTCTTAATTAAACCACCGAGGGTTTAATTACAAGTAGGGTTACATTCTGGATATGTAAAATTTGAGTCTAAATCCCTTGGAGCAGGTTTAGGACATGAAGATGTGTGCACGGTGGAGTCCTGCCCTCTGTTTATCAGATCCAGCAATTCCTTTGCTTACGTGGGACAAGTCTGTGTTGCCAGCGCGTGTCTCGCAGCCACAGACAAATGTGTCAGAGCTCATAAATGCTGCTGAACCTCTGCAGAAGTGCCTGCACCCGCTTCAGGCTCTTGAGAGTGCAGGATCATTGCAGGCAGAGGCACCTTCCTGTCTTTACCTGTGCATGTATCTCGTGTGTGAGTGTGAACTGATTCCCAAACCTTGTGGGTGGTCAGTTGCTAGAATGAGAATGCCCTCTGCCTTTGTTGGTTAGAATTTGAGAGGGAAGAACTTGGGGACAGTGACCTCATTAGGCATTTTCTGTCTTTTCTCTTTTGGTGGTAAATATTTCATTTGTGTTTCAAAACAAAGCTACAGCTGTTGAACAACTTGAAACTTCTTATTTCTTTGTGTCTGCTGCCTTCTTGGGTTATGAAATGATCCATTCAGTAAAATGTGCCATTTGAAAACAAATTAGAAGATAGGAGACACACAAAGGAAGGTAAGCTGACTGTGACACAGTCTCTTTCGTGTGGCATGTGACACTTGACACTGCAAAATCCTGCTCCAAGGTGCTCCCATCAAGCGAGTGATACAATTCACTGCCTGTGAGGAGGCTTTGAATCAGGGCCTTCAGAAACAAGAAAAATATTCAAAAAGCCTTAGTGTTTTGTTTGGGTCCCATTAAGCTGCTACTTCCATGTATTGTTTTCCTGTTGCAGCTGGCAAAATATTTCTACATGAAAAGAAGTGTTTCTTTCAACCTCCCTGTACAACTTTGTAGGCCAAAGCTTGACACTTGTAGGTGTTTTCGCAGTGGTAAGGGATAACTTCACAAACTCTAAGTATTGCTGCAAAGATCAGACAGGAAGAGGCAGTGAGGATAAGATTGTATGTTAAACTGGACGAGATAATACAGAAAATGGTTCAGAGATGGTTTGGTAGAAGGCACTGATCTGGCTGCAGCGCCAGGGTTTGGCCAGAGCATCTTGCCTCTGAAGGGAAACCTCTTGTAGGAGGTAGAGGCTGGCAAGGTTGGTTCCCTGGCTCTTTGGAGATCAACTCTGTGTCTTTGGCATCCCTCTGTTTCTCAAAGTCCTTACCCTGCAGTGTTTATAACATGGAATCTGATAGTGTGTGGTTTTCACTGGGATTGTAGGCTGTGTGAAGTGGCTGGGATGGGCACTGCGAGGTGAGACAGAACAATACCTCCGATAAGAACCAGGCTGTGGGAACACAAGGCTGAATGACCTCCTAGGGCCCTTGGGGCTATTCTTGTGCTCTTATGGGCATTCGTGTCATGCAGACCCTTTCATAAACTCAGTGTGCTCACAATTCACTAGCTATTTTCCTTCCACTGCCACTGCTAAAAGGCCTTTCCAGAGACTTCCTTCTCTAGCTCTATTTAATATTGAGCAGAAGCTGTCCACATTTAGACTATTGCTGTGTTCTCGCTGATGTGGCTTCTCTAGGGTTTATTCCCACTTGACATGCTTATAAAATGTTGTTGTAACTCTGTGGTCCCCTGGTTTTATTGAAGGAGCGCTTCAAGCTGTTTTGTTCATCCCACCTGAGGAAGGCAAGAGCCGTGGCGTGAAGCCTATTGTTCCAGCTAGAACAGTCATGCCAGCAAATAGCTACACTGGGAACAGTGTTTTGGGGTGGTATAAGCTGCTTTTGCACTGTTTCCTGTCACTCCTTTGCCACAGGGGCTTTCCCATTATAGATTTAGTCTCTAAGCATAAACATCCTATGGAGAAAGGGGCTCCAATTACACCAATTACACCCTTGGATTGTAATGCCCTGTCCTCTTGCAGTCAGCTGAGCACTCTATGCTGTGGCATTGTCTATTTTTACTTATAGAGGCATCTTTCAGTATGAAGCTGTATTTTTAGTGTGTAAATAACATAGGTAGAATAGCATGCACTGTTGGCCTGGGGTTTTTTTTTGTAATACGAAGTTTGGTTTATTATACACAGCCCTCATGTTCCTAGTTTGTGTCTTTGCTGCAGGGTGGAAGCTGAGGGGGTGCTGCATGCTCTGACAGTCGGGCAGAGAACATGTGGGATGAGGTTGGCACCCGCAGGGAGCTGGGAGGCATCGTGGCACTTGCACATTTGCCAGAGTTCTGGCGAACGTTATCATTAGTTAAGCAATCCTGGTATTTAAGCATTCATCTTTGTTTCAGAGCCCTACTGAGTAGGGACAGTTTAGATAGGGCTCTTGTTTCAAGCTGTCAGCTGTTGCAGGAAGCTAAGGCATAATTTCTAATGATCTCTTCAGCCATCAGGGCTTGCACAGGCAAAAATATGATTTTCCAAGAGAGCATCAGGCCCACTCTGCAGGGAAGGGCTGGGTTAGGGGTGGACAATAACATAGAATCTATGGAGTCTTGATTTCAGCTTCTATGGGACAGGCCTTTGTATTTAAGTTTGAGGGAGGTGAGCAGATAAAACCAGAATTCTGAGAGAATCTTTGAGCAAACACATCTGATGCTGGAGATGCACAGTCCCTATTGCCATCTTACCATGATCACACTGAGCTGAGCCGTGGTCCCAGCTGGATATGGGGTACACGTACCTCCCCTTTCCCAGGCAGAGCCGTGTCAGAAAGAAGATCAATTGCTGCAGGGTTTCAGGTGCCTCAGCCCTTTCCCCACACAGCAAAGCAGTCTTCAGCAATCCAGCTAATGGCAGCCAACATGCTCTGTGTTCATCTGTGCGTGAGTTGTGTGGTGGCTGCTGGCCAGAGTGTTTGATAGGTCACATAATAAGGCCTTTTCATGCAGTTCTTTCGTTCCTTTTTATGCCTCAATTTTGAGGCCAGCAGTGGTGCAGGTTATAGCTGAGGGATTTTTGTGATCAACACCTTGGAGAGGCGTACTCGTCTCTGTCTTTTGTTGAGGGCAGCAGGATGACAACAGTTACTTCTCACTGCTGTGTTTTGAACGTCCCACGTACGATCTACAAGTTATTTGTTGGGCAAAATTTGTGTTTGGGCTGGTAGAATTTCTTGGCTGCAGGAAACTTCTATTACTGAAACTTCTTTTGTTTCAAATCATAACAGAGAAAAGCCAACATTTGTGTGTGGTGTATTGAGATGAAATGGTATCACACGTGCACATGGAAGAAAGCTGAGCAGTGTAGCATCAATACGATAATGTTTCGACAAGAAGTTGATGTTGAAATTAATTTATAAGTTTATAGATATGTTGGAACTAAAGTGTTTTCCTTGAATTTTATATGTTAGTTTTCCTAACATGCTGAGATAAAATGGACATGGTCCTGCAAAACACATCATTCTGCTAAAACTAATTCCTATCAGCAAGCCCACTTAATTTTTTTTTAACCAGACTACTCGTAGTTCAGTGTAATGCAAGCACCGCTCGCCTTAGCCCCAAGCTGTAGCTGTTGTTAACCATATAATCATCACAGAATCACAGAATGGTTTAGCTTGGATTACCTAGTTCCAACCTCCTGCCGTGGGCAGGGAGAAAGTCCGAAACAGTGGAGGGGATTGAATTGGTAGAACTAACCCACGGCTGAAGTATGACGATGTGTAGTTGGCTGCCCCACTTGGCTACCGTATGAAAATGACTGGCCAATATCAACTCTGCAAAAGGTGCTGTGGGAATTCAGCAGGAGCTGTTCCTGTGCATTCATCACTGCCTGTCCCATGGGGTAACCTGGTCCATACTCGCCTCCAAGTCAAGTCTTTGAACAACGCCCAGCAACGAACAAGGAAGAACCTCCTTAAGAGAGGAGAAAGGGGAGGAGAAAACGTCATTCTCTGGCTGTAGCAACCCCACCTCCCGGTTATTTCATCTTCCTTACAAGGCTAAAGCCAGAAGCTTTCCTCTGCGACTGGGTCTCTTAAAAACAGGAGAGCAAGCCCCAAGGATCCCGTGGAGTGCAGGCAGGATGCAGGGCTGACAGACAGGAGGAAGGAGGCACTGGCATGAGCCCTGCAGAGACGTGTGACAGTAACCTGTGAATCCTAACCCAGGTATTCAGGGATGCAGATCCTCCAAAGAAACATGACACCAAGCCCAAAAAGGAATCACCGAGGGGGAAAAAGTGCAACATGAGAGGTAAATGTATTTTTCCTTGGGGTAAACAGAAATAACTGGCTTTATTTTGTTTGAAAATGGTCCTTGTAAGTAGGTGTCTGAAACTGCAGACTGAAAAATTCTTTTACTAGCATCTGCTCTGACTCTGAAAGCAGCACTGGATTAAAAGCTCAGATGAATTTGGGTGCCTCTGAAGAAATTTTGAAGTTTCTCTTTTTAAGGCTTTGTAAAAATCCACGTTTCTGTTTTGTTCTCTCTGCTATTCCTAGAAGTTTTCAAGAAGTAGTATGCATGCACATTGCTTTGGGGGGAAAGAGTGGCAGAACTAAAGCCTAAACTGAGACTGTGGAAACTGTCTCTAATGAAACACTTCAAATGCTCCCATACCCCTGTTCTTGCAATAGTGCCATTTCTTCTGGAAGATCCGTGACCTACTGAGCCAGAGTGTCTGTTGACATCTGGTTGAGGTTACTGTATTTGAGATTCTTTTTATTTTCTAGTTTAATTGAAACAAGCTGAGATTGTCTACACATTCTATGAATTGTTTCCGTGCTCTGGCCGTCTACCCTCTTTGATGGGTAATTCTAGAACTGCCAAAACTGAACTGGAAAAGAGGAAACACCTGAAGAGTTCAAAGCTGCAGCCTCTCCGTGCTGCTGCCCTGACCGTGCTGCCAGAATTCTTGAAGGAAAAAAAGTCATAGTGGCTGAAAGATGAAAGATTTTGCCCCTTGTCTGTAAGATGGACTAAGCCAAACGTGATACTACTGACTTTAGCATAACTACATCTTTGTGATGCTAGGGGACTCACAGATGCTTTTGCTCAGCAGGTAGAATGAAAAACTGGCCTGTGGAGAAGAACTGCTGGGAGTTGTGACAAGCTCCGAGACCAGAGGATTGCTCCACAAGTCCTGTAGCTTCTCATCAAGAGCACTGGCTCAGCCTTCCAGCCAGTGTTTGCAGAGGTGTGGGCTCAGCGGCTGAGGATGGAAGTGCTGCGCCGTTCCTCGGTCTTTGCCGCAGAAGTGATGGAGGTTTTTGACAGGTCTCCCACTGACAAGGAGCTCGTGTCCCAAGCCAAGGCTCTCTGCAGAGACTACATAAACTCAAGGCTCGTTCGGGCGGGCGTCAGCTGGAGCAAACCCGAGTGCAACGTCCCGGTGCCTGGGGGTAAGCTGGCTGAGGTGTCCACCATACTGCTGCGACTGGGTGAGTCCCTGCTGGTACGGGGGGGGACTGAAACTCTGTGGAGCAATTCGGGCCAGACTAAGGTTGCTGAAAGAGGCTTTTCATGTGATGATACGCAGGTTTTTTCTTTTCTGCTTTAGGCGTTTACGTTTGGTTTTGGTGATCTTCCCTAAACAGCTCCTTTCCTTGGGTTTCTTCAGCCCTTTTTGGAGCACTGCTCAACAGAGGGTTTCTGCAGAGCTGCCTTTTTCTGAGGACTTGCAGCAGTTCCAAACCATGATGCAGTCCAAGAAAGCCCAACAGCAAACTCATTCTGCCTGCGCAGGACTCCAACTGTGTAGCAGTTTTATTTTCAGCAGTCTTTTTCAGCTGGGCATCTGATGTGATCTTGCAGTGTTTTCTCCAGACTTGAGTGATTTGACTGCCGTGACGCAATCCAACAACCCAAACTGGCATCTAGTAGGGCACTGCTACCTTTAGATTTGGGCTTCAGCAGTAGCTCACCCAGCTGCAAGGACCTTTAATTTGGGGGTAGCTGGCTTAGAAAATGTGAGTTAGAGATCTTATGAAAGCTGCCTTGGAATAAGTGTGTTTTTAATTTTCCTTTGCCTGCCTTAATCATTCAGCAAGACCTGAGTTTTCTTGCTTTTTGGTGCAGCAAGGAGTTGGCTGGTGTTTCCTGTCATATGCTGCCATTTGGTGCCCCCCTGGTGGCACAGTGACTGCAGGGAGAGCAGTTTGAAGGTCATGCCTGAAGGTTGTGATGTGAAGACATGCCCGAGAGCTGTGCTTGTGCCAGGAGCACCCTCTAATGCTGTCAGCTGCCCGCCTTTTGTTTTGGGTTATAGCATCCCCTGTGCTCAAGTCTAGCTGTTTGTCTTTTTTAATTCATTCTTTTTCACTTTTTCTCTCCTGTGCTGACTTTACCCCTGTTTTTGTTTCCAGTGGTTGTTTGGTCTTTGGGCAATTTTTTTTATTTATTTTTTTTTGTTCTTCTGTCAATCTCGCTGCCTCTTGGTCTTCTCTTTGTGCCTGAGTTGAGGGTTGAGATTTGCTTGCTTTCAACAGATCTTGGGTGGGTTTTCAGGAACGTGTTAAAGGACAAGGAGGTGGCACACTGGCTCTGAGGGTGTGTCTCCTAGATGACTCTTCTCTTACCTCGCTATGTCCAGATGGAAGGATTTGGCTGATAGTCCAAGGAACTTGGCGCTTCCTGAGCAAATCTGTTTGGAGAGTGCCACATGGTATCTATGCAACGGAAGTGTGAGCAGTCCTCCTCATTAGGATGAAGAGTTGTTTCTGTCCTGTTTCTTCAGAAAATCCACTTGCCATGTGGCCCATCCCTTTCTTTTCCCCTTTGCTGATCTCACTGGCACAAGGCTGAGTGGTAGGTATCCAGCCACCTGCCGGGGATGGTAGTCTTTAGCCCGTTCCTAAGCAATGCAACAAGCCAGGCCAGCTTTTTTCTCCCTGATAGTGCTGAGGAACTCTAAGGAGATGAGAAGTTGGACTGTTTTCTGGCTGTCTTGCATGTAGAGAGTCCAATGAACTGATTGATGGGCTAGGAGAGGTGCTGGGGACAGGCAGTGCAGTTGTGGTTGTTGGGGAGTGAGAGCCCATCAGCTCAGTGAGGCTTAGCAGCTAATTAGTCCAATTAATGAGTCAGAAGTGGTAAAACCTGATGATGTGGCCAAATGAGTCACCCCAGACCACCGTGCTGTGTGTGTGTGTCAGAGGTCTGGTTTATCTGAACTTGTATTTCTCTGGCCAAGGCCCAGGGAAGCCCTTTGACCACTGCACTGAGCTTCCGCACAAGGGAACGGTCTCTGCTTCCCTGCTGACTCCTCCAGAATCACTGGAGAAAGGAGGAGAAGCCCCAAAATGGCTTTAAACGTTGCAAAGTCGGACATCTGGCCAAGGGCACTGAAGGGCACCAATGTAAGGTGCTACAGGAGAGCTCTTGGGACTGTAAGGAGAAAACATCTGTTGAGTAGTGCAAGTAAGGTTTCTTCTTATCAGGGCTGGCCATGTGTTGGCAGGGTTTCCTCTTGCCATTCGACTCGGACAATTCCACGCTCAGAAAGCGCCAGGAGAGCTCAGCTGTGGAATTCTGTAGGGCTGAGTTTGACTGTGCTGAGTGCCAGTTAAGTGAATTAAGGACCAGTAGCTAATGACTCTGGAACAAGCTCCTGGTTGTGGTGGCATCTTCCCTTTTAGCTCCCATATCATGAAATTTTGAGGAGGATCAGTTGCCCTCTGGCTGGGCTAAGTCACCTGGGTCTTGCAGTGGGATGTTAAGCTGTTAAAGTAGCTCTTCCTCTTCCCAGAGCACCCTTGTGCAGGGGAAGGGCGCAGTGTGTCCCAAATCTAAGCTGAATAGGACTCTCTGTACACAAAGGACTTCGATCCCATGCAATGTTTATGTTAAGTCATGCTCCTGCAGCAGCTGTGCAACCTTCATTAAGTATCCATGAACTCCTGTAGAGAGAGAAATCCCTTGGAAACTGGGCTTTATTTAATTCTACTTCTCAAAAATGGTTTGTTGTGCTACAGAGGAAAAGCTTTGCTGTTGTTTCCCAAGCTCCATTGCTCAGTCCTGTGGGAGGAGGTTCTCTGTTTGTCCTTGGTAATTCTGTCTTGGTCTTCAAGCTGTCCTAATACCTCCATCCATTTCCCAGCTGGGGAAAATACACTCTGGAGGAAAGGCATGTGTCTGTCTGTGTCAGGAACTGTGCTGCTGAGGAGTCAGCCATGCAAATGAACCCTTCTTTAACCATTTGGAGGAGAGAAAGAGCTCTGGATCAATGCTCTGCCTGTGTGAGTGTAAAATAGCTGAGCTGAGAGTCTCTTTGCTCAATTAATGTTGTGCAGCTACGGGTGGATCCTTGGCTTTCATCAGCCTCCACCATTCTTGAGTCGCTCTCATGCGCTTCAGGCGTTTTTGTACAAGCCTGATGGGGTGCCGAGAAAGGGTGTATCTCTCAAAAGCTTACATGGATGTACGTGCCTCTTTCTCACTCCTGAAATAAAACAAGATGGCTTTGCTTATCTGAAGACTGTCTCCTGTGTTGAAGGAAAGCCAGGCAGCCAGCCTGGGAACATTTCAGGGATTACTGCAGCTGCACCGCTGATACAAGGCCACTGCCTGTCCCCATTCCCTTTAGAAGTCACGGGCACAGGGGATATTGGGAAAGGAGGGTGCGGGTGGTGGGGAATTGCATCTGAATGACCATATGCACTCTGCTGCCTGCTCAAGCCCAGGTGAAGCTGAGGTCCAGTCTTTTTTTTCTGCAGGGATCTGTGGCGTGTCCCTAATCGTAGTTCCTACATGGCGAGAGCAGGACTTGATGTTGTGTGTGCTGTTTGCTTCCAGGGGATGAGCTGGAATACATTCGCCCCAATGTCTACCGGAATATCGCCCGCCAGCTGAATATCTCGCTGCACTCGGAGACGGTGGTGACGGATGCCTTCCTGGCAGTGGCTGCCCAGATTTTCACCGCAGGTACCGTGCCCAGACAGATACACAGACGGGGCTGGGTGGAAAAGAACAGGATGGAGCCACCTGTCTTGGAGAAGGCATGTTTCTGGGATAGCCTGCAAGGTGGGGCCTGATTTCTGAAAGGGCTGTGGGCAGTTTGGCAGTGTGCCCTGCTTTAATGATTTAATGAGAGCTCCTCTCAGCTCTGTTTTGGCAGGGAAATGCCCTGTGTTGTTATATCTTCCCAGCAGGTTCTGGCTCGTTCTAGAAGGCACCTCGTGCCCTTCCTCGATAGGAGGTGGTGTTACCTCATTGCACAGGGAGATCACTCATTCCAAGCTCCTTTGCTCACCATTGGCAACTGCAAAAGATTCATTGCATGGGAGTCTCCCTTTTTGCAGCTCATGCTGCTGATGCTGGAAGCCAGAACCAACTCATCACAAGGGAGTTCCTCTCCTCCTGGCTTCCTTTCCCACAGCAATAGCTGGAACTGCAGTGAGTCTGCTGCTTCTCCTTTCTCATATTGGAAGAGTCTTGGCCCTGAAGGCTGTTCCACATGAACAGGTGCTTTGAACTTTCTCCCAGCTTAGATGTGAGTGTTCTGCTGCTGCTGTCAGACTGGTTCCAGAGATGATGGTCAAAAGCAAAGATATGCTCTGTGTTGTGTTCCTGCACCCTAACCCTAACCTCAGCCTCCCCTGGAATCAGTCCCTGCCTCTGACTGGAAATGCAGCCTGTGTGCTGCTGTGCTGCATAAATATGATTCCAGTGCTACCCTTTGTCTAGGGACATTGTGCTGCAGAAATGGCTGGCAGTGGGATGGCTGCATAGAGGGTGTATTCAAAGCTTCCCAGTGCTCTCTGTACTCTGATTTTAATTCATTCTCATCTCTGCCACTCTGCTGGGGGTTATGTATTCAATTGCTTTTATCAACTGTTTTAACTTCTCTTGGTAGAAGTTGCTGAGTGGCAGAGCGGGGGGTAGGAGTTTGCTGATTTTGAGCATTCCTGGATCCCACTGCAGCCTCAAGACAGCATTTAATACTCAATCCAGCAAATCGGAGTTGACTGTGACAGCCAGACATTCATTCCTTACTTTTTTTCATAGTTCAGGGGAAAGAGGCTCTTATTGAGCGAAGGAAACCAGACACTCAAGTTAAGTCTGAGTTTTTGTGCCAATTACCAAGGGCTAAAACATCTCAGGCTGTTTTTCACTGTGCAGCTTATTAAGAAAACAGCTACAGTCTGGCTCTGCAGTGCCTAGAGAGCCTGGGGAGCCCAACTAGTCACTCACAATGCCTTTCCACCAAGGGGGTGGGGGATTTTGATCCTTTCTTGCTGGAGAGGTTTCCTCCTTAATCTTTTACATGTCTGTCTTCCACGGTGTGTTCTGGTTTTGAGCCTTCACAGTGTAGCTCTGGCTGTGCTCGCTCTTACGCAAACTGTCTACGAGTCTTGACCAAGCCCTGGACGGGTTGTTTCAATGCCTGACCACCCTTTCAGTGAAGAAATTTTTCCTCGTATCCAATCTAAACCTTCGCCAGTGCAACTTGAGGTCGTTCCTTCTTGTCCCGTTGTTTGTCATCTGGGAGAAGAGACTATGGTAAGGCTCAAGCTGTATTTCACTCCCCTGTTTCTGTACGACCCATTAGTTATTTAGAGTGAGGAGAGCCCATCTGTGTGGAGATGCACACCCCAGAGCCCTGATCTGCTTTGGGTGGTGAAGGATCTGCAGCAGCATCACCTCTGTGATGTTACCATTGATTCTGGTGTGTGGTCCAGAGCTGCTCTGTGGGCAGCAGGAGACTTTTCCCTTGACTTTAACAGGTGTGGATTGAGGCCTAGCTGAGCTGACATTTACATTAGCTGTTTGAATAAATCCCAGAAGGAAGGGGTCATCTGATGGAGAAACAAAAGTAGAAAAGGGACATGTGTTTTCCTTCCTAAAGGAAACAGTTCCTTGCTATTCATAAGAGCTGCAAGGCTGGTGAAAAGACTGGATGTGGCACTTAGTGCCGTGGTCTAGTTGCCAAGGTGGTGTTAGGTTATAGGTTGGACTCAGCGACCTCAGAGATCTTTTCTAACCTCTAGTTGATTCTGTGGTTCTGGGATGGAACGAGATGAGCTGTGAGTTCCCTCCCAGCCCGAACCATTCTGTCATTCTTTGAAATGCCATTAGAAATACATCTCACTGCTCCCTCGCTGCTTAGGCCCTGTGACTTGTTTCCTGCCTTGCGCACGTCCCTCTTGGCTTCTTTCTCTCCACCAAAGTATATCGTGTCTGGCTTTATTCTTCTGGCTGCTGAAACGTAGCACTGGATCATGTTTCTTCCAGGTCTGATTTGTGAGTGAGGCTTTGATGCCGAGTGGAGCAGAGGGAAGTTTATTTGAGTAACCTTGGGTAATGTGGTGCTCTGAGACCGCACAGCCATGGCTCATGGCTTCTTCACCTCTCCCCTGGGGCACACAAACTGATATGAGCAGGAACACTTTCAAGAGCACTCCCCTCCTGCTAATTCATTTTCCCCTGGGCTCGCCAGTGTTTACATACTTTCAGCTCCATGGCTGGCCTTGAGCCTGCAACTTGTATTCTTCTTTCTTATAATGCTTTCTCAGCAGCTCTTCACTTTTTCCATATCCTTTTGTTCCATGTCTGCATGCAGAAGTTTTGGAGCTTTCTCTGTTTTGATCATTCCTTCTGGATCAGTTTTCCATTCCCTGTTGTTGTTAGCTCCTGTGCGTGATAGTCCACACTGTGGGAAGCCCTGTGTGAATGGATTGCCGTGCCTGGTGACGTGTGCCCATTTCACCCAGCATGGATGGCAGCCAGGCCTTTTGAGGAATTTGGAGCAAGACGATGTATCTTTGCTGCTCATGTGCACTGGCCAGATGCAATTCCAGCTTATGCTGAGGGATGCATCACACTAAGTGTCACTCTGAACCTGGCCTGGACATCACGGGGGACAAAGGTACTGCCCTTTCATTACACTGTGCTCCTCTGCCCCTGCCAAGGAAGTTCTTTAGAGAGAAAAACTAATGGAGCTGGTGTCCTGGAAGAGTGCGGAGGAGGGCTGCTGAGGCATGTTCCCCTGTCCTGTCTGGGACTGGATGGCTGCTGGAGCTCTCCTGGGCAGGGGGACCAGCCACAGGCATGGCCTAAGTGTTGGAGATGTCTGCTCTTCCCTTGTTTCGGGGCTCCCCTACAACAACTGGGCCCCTCAATTGGGGAAGGATATTGAGGTGCTGGAGCGGGTCCAGAGAAGGGCAATGAGGCTGGTGAAGGGACTGGAGCACGAGTGCTAGGAGAAGAGGCTGAGGGAGCTGTGGATGTTCAGCCTGGAGAAGAGGAGGCTCGGGGGAGACCTTGTTGCTCTCTGCAACTACCTGACAGGAGGCTGTAGCCAGGTGGGGGTTGGTCTCTTCTCCCAGGCAGCCAGCAGTAGGAACAAGAGGGCACAGACTTAAGTGGTGCCAGGGGAGGTTTAGGTTAGACATTAGAAAGAAGTTCTTTACAGAAGGAACGATAGGGTATTGGAATGGGCTGCCCAGGAGGCTGTCGAGTCACCATCCCTGGAGGTATTTAAGAAAAGACTGGATGTGGCACTTAGTGTCATGGTCTAGTAGGCAGGGTGGTGTTAGGTCGGAGGTTGGACTGGGTGATCTCAGAGGTCTTTTCCAACCTAGCTGATTGTATGATTCTATAACTGGTCAGAACAAGAGCGTAAGCTGTGCCCTGCTGTTGCAGGGGAGGAGCCCAACGAGCTGTCTCCATCTTCTGCCTCCAGCAGTGACAATAGGACTTTCAGACATATGAAAATCAGGAGGGAATTTCCTCCACCGCCGCCCCCATGGCCTGGCTCTGTTGGTAACAGGAAAAGCAGACTGAAAGTTTGGTTTGACCCTGGTAGACATGCTCTGAAAAGAGGATGTGACTGCTAAGCCCTCCACACCCACCACCATGATAAGCACTGGCCAACAGCTCATCCCCTTTCTGTTGTGTCGTGAAAGGGAGAGGGTTTCTCTCCATGTGCCAGAGAAGCCTTCACCTTATGCAAGTCCTGCAGCAGGTGCCACTATGGAACAACCTTGGCAGGGAAGCTGGAGCTGAAGGGTTTCCTCTCCATCCTCACTGGACTGATGTCTCTTAAAGAGAGTAAACTGCTTTCTTGTGTACTGTGGAGGGCGTGGGTCTCTTGAGCCAGTGTCTTTCACAGGCTGTGGATACACGTTTCTTCTGTTGGGAAGAGAAACTTGGGTTTAAAATAAAGTCAAGCAAGACTGCAGCTGTCTTTCTGCACCAGAGTGACCTCAGCCCTGTCAGTCTTCATTACTTTCATGTAAATATCTCAGAGCTAATGGACTTGCTTCAGATACTTCGAGTGCTGTCAGTAAAAGCTTGGGAATAAGCCAGTGAACTCTTCCCTGGAATTTTGGGTAACTTTGGTTCATGTAACTCAAGATTCAAGGAGCCACGTTTCTGCAGGGAGGGAGAACTGTAAAACTGACACTAAAGCTGAGTGTAAGCCAGCTGAGACTCTAGTCCCAGAGATAGCATCAGCAAGGAGTGTAACACCTTAAAACCTCTTTCATTAGGTGCAGACATACTGACCTGCACTGGTACTCTTTCTTGCTGGAAGAACCCCTCTGTCTAGTAGTTTCTCATGTGGTTTCATAGTCTCTTCCTGGCTCTTTCTGCTGGCTGTCATGGTGACACAAAATGTGAGAAAGGCAGATAAATAGTGTGAATGCCACACAGGCAGTGAACTTCCAAAGTGACAGCTCCAGGGAAGGGACACTGCAGGGCCTGCTCAGCAAATAAAACCAGGAAAAGAATACCAGTTGCTTTAGCACTATTAATAACTTCCTCTGATCTCGGGGATAGTGTTGGGGAGGAAGATTATCACAGGGGACACTGAGCAAATGCTGTTACTGTTGATGCAGAGCCTCACCAAAGGATCATCTGTAGATTTTGATCTTACATTCGTCATGAGTGAGAAGTGGCTTTTTTTGGAACGCTGAATGGATTTTCGTTGGTCTAACAAGGTATTCCTGTGGCTGGCATTTGAAGAGCTCCTCTAAAGTTTAGTACCTTTTTTATTTAAGGAAAAAAAAGAAAAGTGATTCCTAAAAGTGTTGGTGTGAGTGTCTCTTTTGACTCACTCAGTGGAAGAACTGTGGAAATGCTCTGAAATCTCTGTTTTTAAGGAATATGGGGTGCTCTGCTACAAGGGGAACAGCTGTGAGGAGGCTGGAGCTCCATCCCAGACAGGGGGATGCCTGGGGATCTGAGACTGCAATGAAGGAAGGAGGGAGACTATTCACCCCATTTAAATTGTATTTTTGCTTGCTGAGCACATCCAGTTTTCTCATGGTGTGTTTAACCCCTCCAGGGGTTAGATCTAGTCACTGAACAAATCTTCCCATCCTTTCACCCGTTTTCTTTCTTGTTGCAACCCTGTGGAATGGTTCTGTGCGGTTTTTAAGTACTGGAACTTCACCAGGCTTCTGGCTGTGTTTGGGAGAGACCTTGGACAGATTCCACAGAGACCTAACACTGTAAAAATACTTCACAGTATGCTTAATAAATATGGCTATTCGAGATAACAAAGCGCAGGGGGGAATTCAACTTCCTGGCGTATCCAAAGGAAATCCATGTGGCATTGTGCCGTGGGAGTCCTGCATGGGAGCAAAAGGGCTGCATTTCCAGGTGACTGGTCCTGATAAAAGCCAGATGAGGGACAGCTGGCTGCGATGTTTGAGCATGAGGGGTTTATGCCCAGAGGTGTTGGTGAAATGCGGGGGACACCCCAGGAAGTTGGCTGGTACTCAGGGCTGAGCTCAAATGCTTATCACTAGCACTAACAGGAAGATGACTGCTGCTGGGACAATTCCCATGGAGCACTTGCTGCGGGCAGATCAGCCTGGCAGGAAGGCTGTCTTCTGGGAGATAAGATAATTGACTGCCCTTCCATTCCTGCACTGCCCTGAGTGGTGTAGGATAGGCAATGTTAAGTACTCTAGGCAGAGTGGCCAAATTCTTGAAGGTACCTGTTTTTCAGGTACTCCTTACCTTGAAGAGGATGCCAACCCTGATCAACAACTTCCTCGTGGGGGGAAGAGGAGAGGCAGGCACTCTGCTCCTTGGTGACTGGACCCAGGGGAATGGCATGAAGCAATGTCGTGGGGGGTTAGACTGGGTATTAGGAAGGGCCTCTTCACCCAGAGGGTGGTTGGGCACTGGAACAGGCTCCCCAGGCCCCTAACCTGTCAGAGTTCAAGGAGTGTTTGGACAAGGCTCTCAGGCACATGGTGGGATTCTTGGGGCTGTCCTGTGTAGGGCCAGGGTTTGGTCTCTGTGATCCTTGTGTGTCCCTTCCAATTCAGGATTCTATGAATCCTATATTCCGACTGTTATTCTGTGAACCCTCCTGGCCCTGTAGCTTTGCCTCCCTTTTTTGCTTTTGTGCCATGGTAGAACTGAAGATGCTTATCTTGTGTGCTTTGTGTGTCACATTGGAACAGTTTTCTCTGATGCAGAAAAAAACAGGAATGCTTTGTCTAAAGGGTGTTAAAGAGTTGTGCTGAGGACAAAAACCTCAGGTTGTTCAAACTATTGGAATGCCATCACCTCCTGTGCAGCATGTGCGTGGCTGAGAGCCAGTGGCAATACAAGCCATGGTCGTGGACATCTTCCCTGTTCTGGTGGTGCCTTTGGGCTGCTTTCTCCAAACGTGTGCACCCAGTGCTGAGAGGTGGTCAAACCACACCGAGGTCAGATTATTTCATTCTGCTTCCCTGTGTGGACAGTTTTCCCCAGTCCTGGTCGCTTAGTATTTTTCTCCCATGGTGAAGAATATGTAGAACTGTGGCTGCACACAGGCAGCATGGGCACGTGTAATGAAGGAGAGGCATTTTCTGTGTGTGTGTGTGTGTAAATTTGAATGCCTTTTCTTTCTTTTCACAGGCATAACATGGGGCAAGGTGGTGTCTCTCTATGCTGTGGCAGCTGGGCTGGCAGTGGACTGCGTGCGACATGCGCAGCCAGCCATGGTTCACACCATCGTCGACTGCCTGGGAGAGTTTGTCCGCAAGACCTTAGTGACGTGGCTGAAAAGGAGAGGAGGCTGGGTAAGAAACGGTGTCTGATCAAACTTGTGCAGGTCAGAAAATAACCTGATTAATGAGAGTGCCCCCACCGCAGCTTTATGCTGAGAAAGGCTGTGTGAGATTCTCTTCCACAGCCCTCTGGCCACCTCTGTCCTGCTTACACCTGTGCTGGACTTATATAGCTCTGTTACTGGTCCCGCCCTCAACAATATCAGCTATTCTGGTCCTCAGTTTCCTGTGTAGCTGAGCCAAAATAATTCAATACTGGCTCACCAGCACCTGTTCTGTTCCTGATCTTCTCCAGTGCTAACAGCCAGTCATAGTGGGAGACTGTCAATAGGGATCATTTCAGTGAAGCACTGGCACTGGTTGCCCAGAGAAGCTGTGGTTACCTCATCCGTGGAGTTGTTCCAGGCCAGGTTGGACCGGGCTTGGGGCAACCTGGTCTAGTGGAAGGTGTCCCTGCCCTTGGCAGGAGTTGGAACTAGATGGTCTGTAAGGTCTCTTCCAACCCAGACCATTCCGTGATTCTCTTGGCCAGCTGTTTTGCAGAAACTGAAAAAATGAGGCTTGCCAGCTTAATTCTCCTTTCACCTTTAAGCATCTGACTTCTTTGGTCTCTCTATACCCAGTGGGAGCATTGGCTCCTGTGGAGGATTGTTCAGAGTAAGAACTTTACTTTGGTGCTGTGGAATAGCCAGACAGCTTTCCAGTGACCTCCCCAGCAGACTGGGCTGACTGGCTGGCTATGTTAGTGTCTGGCAGCTGAGTGGTGTATGTATGTATGTACCAGGTTCCACGTGCCTGTCTGGCATGGACACAGACTGTCCTTGGAGTGATAGAGCCCAAAGTGCTTTGTTGTGCTGCCAGGCAGATGCTGCCTGGAGCTAAATGTTGCCCTATGACTCCACTAAGCTCATGGGACATCTTGTTCTGAAGGCATGCACTCTTTCCACACTGAGCCACAGCAACAAATTCCCTCTTTTCCAGGAGGTGAAATTTATTCCTGGGCTGGCAGGAAATGGTCATGCTCCCCACCTGCACAGACCTGGAGAGAGGGGGATGCCTTTTTCCAAACTCAGTATTGCTCCTCTGTGCTGAGACTTCCCAAGTGTGCCTGTAGCTGGTCCTCCAGGAGCACAGGCACCTTTTTGGTGAAGAGCAGCTGGCAAAGTAGCATTGTTCTGATTTTGGATCCCTTGTGCTTACTAAGTGCCAGTCCTGCTTTAAATCATCCCTGCCCTCTCTGAAACTGTGTCCCCTCGAGGCCAGCCGACTCAGGGAACTGGGTGGTTGGGCTAAAAGTAACCTTTGATTTGAATGCCCTGGTCTGTTCCATTTTGCATCCACACAATTAATTGTGCTGAGACAGGTAGAGAGGATATCCTGGGATTAAGTAGCACTGTTCCTGCCTGTGAATGCCTGTCCCTGCCTCAGTGTTATTTGAGTCTCACTTTAACTGCGTACCTGTAGAGCTGCTTGAAATGTATTCTGTGAAACGATTTCTCCTTTCTTTGGTATAAATCTGGTTTCATTAAAATGGAAACATTGCATAGGAACGTGTCTCCTTCCAGTTTCCAGCTGGTATTTTTTCTTTGTTGGTAAAACTTGCGGGTTCTGATAAGTTAGCATCTTGTTTTAATTTTTATATTACTTTATTAGAGTTCAAAAGAGGGTGTTCGGATAGTTCCAAATGGATATTTTTGGAAAGTTTCTTGCAAAGCAAACAAGCTGGAAAACCCATCCCCAGATCAGCAGTGGTTCTGTGCAGCTGAGGAGAGAAGTCCACTGCTGGCTCCTTCTGCCAGTCACTCCTCTTTAGATGGGAAGCACATTCCTATTGGAGTTGCTGCATTCCTGTGCTGATTGCTCGTGGGATCTGGCCCTAAGGAAGGGAAGCCAATCTCACTGCCCCCCATCAAGCAAAACGACTGTGAAGGCTGCTGGGTTGTGCTGATACAGCCGGTCTCCAGCACCCTTATGAGCAATTCTGGGCTGTGGCAAAGGGATATTTGCCCACCAGAAACAAGTGGTCCCTCCAGTCTGGGGGAAAGCTGCTAATCCTCGTGCCATCTTGTGCTGTGCTTCCCTGAATGTTCTTCCTCTTGGTCTTGGCACTGCAGCAAGGTGTTTCCCAGCCTTGTTTGCTAATGGGCCAGACCAAACAGCTCTGTGGTGGGGACCCTCTCACCCACTGCCTGGTCTAGCTGGTGTTAGTTTGTCTTGGCACAAAGTCCTTGTTTCTCCTGTGCACATGGCCCCCACCTCTTATCTATCAGCTCCGGTTGAGGCTGCCAAGACTAACCACCGTGCCCTGAGCTGGTCCAGAAAAGCCACCGCAGAGTCCTTGGAAAGCCATTTGAAGTTCCCTGCTCAGCAGCAGGTTCCCATACTGCTTCCATAGGGTGGAGAAGACCCTACCCCACAAAACCCAACTCAAACCTCAGGAGGAATGAGAAAGGTTTGAACTTTTGAGGCATCACCCCTCCCTGTGGAGAGTTTGCAGTGGAGAGTGGCTTTACAGTAGAATAGAACGATTTTCATTTTCGTAGCAGCATTTGCTACAAAGCTGTGCATGTGACTTGAATTTGTTTGAACAATTAACACAGAAGATCAAACTGCCATTGCAGCAGTTTATCAGTGCCTGACAAGGCTCAAAGACCTGGTTTATTAACTAGCTTTGAAGTTTTCAATTCCAGTGTCTTATCAGGTGTGCTTGATTTGGATAATAGCAGCTAAGGCAATTGTTATACAGCTGAGCAATTTTGCTTATCTAAGTAAGCCCCACACAAATTTGTAAGTGCTTCTGAGTGCAGCTTCTCTTGGTTAGAGCAGTGAGCTCATTGTCTGGGAGAACATAGCATGGCTTTAAGGAATTTGCATTTTGTCATCTGGATATTAACCCTCTGCAGCTGTAATCAACCCATCGTGCATATTTGGGCCCTGTACTGGCTCACATGAGGCACTAAAGCCCTTCAGAGCTTATGTTTCTCATGGATCAGGTACCCTAACATACGTATTCAGGCAGGTACCTGCACGTCGTAACTTCTCTCAGCTAAAGGGACAGCTTGACACGTCCTTGTTTTAAACATAACATTGTGCAGGTCGCTCAAATTGAACAGGCTGAATCAGTTCAGACTTTTTTCAAATGCAGATAGGGTGAGCCTGCTAAGGCATGGATGAAAGTATTCAGGAAGACCCACTTTACTTTCCTCCACAATACAGATAAAGTACCTAAAACCACCGGTACCACATTGCAGCATCTTCTTTTAGCGATCTTGGCTGCATGCTACGTTTGCTTGTGGGTTTTTTAGCTGGAAGCAGCAGCATTTCCACACCTTGTGCTGACTCAGCTTCCTCCTGTCATCGTGTTTCTTCTCATCCTGACGTGCCTCTATTCATTCCTCCTGCAGTCTCTGCTTGTCAGTTATTCGTGGGCTCAGCATCTCCTGATGTGGCCAGGAGATCAGTGGTGCAGGGAAGTGCAGCGTGCCAGCTTTCCAGACACTGTGAGGCAGGACTGCTGGAACCCGTGGGAGGCTGCTGTCAGCAGAGCTTTGATCTGGAGGTGATGATGGGGCTGGTTAGTGCGGCTGTGCTCACTAAGCAGACACTGTGATTTATCCCTTCAGCCGCCTTTTGCATTCTGACCGTGATCAGAGTTGGTCAGGTGAGGCTCACCCATGTCTTCAACACAGGCAGAAGGACTGGAGAAGGTTCTTGGAGTATTCATCATCTTTCCTGTCCTGTTTTGAGGATGAGCATCTCAGGGTTGAGAGTCTGCAACCCGTGTGATACAACCACTCCACGTCTCCTTGTGCTAGGTTGGAATTTAACCACAGCTCAGTTGTATCACTGGCAGAGCTTCTGATTTTGATTCCTTCACCAGAAAATTTCATTTTCTCTCTACCTGTGTCCTGTTCACTTTACACTCTGGATATTTTACACTTTCTCCTCCCCATGCCAGCTGAGAGCCTGTCTTCATCAATTTGCTGGGTTGTTGTTATTTTTTATTCATTGCAGTCCAGCTTCTCTTCGTGTTAACACTTGAAACCAGCTGCCCAAGTGATCTTCAAATCTGGCCCACGTGTCTGGGAGGCATCTCTGCCAGCATACATATTTCCACACACACAGCTTGCATTGCTTTAGATTTAATCGGGGGTTGGCTTGCTTGAATGTCTTCCAAAGAAAACATTAAGGCAAGAGAAAAAGTGGAAGCAACTTGAGCTGATATTAAGCAGGACAACCTCTGGGAAGCATCTGGCTTAACAGAAAAGGATGGGAATGCTGATATTGCCAAAGCTTCCTAGACCTTTCAAACACGGAAAGAAATTCAGCTCTCCAAAATGGAAAACGCTGGACAATTTTCCTGTAGCATTGCTTTCCTTAGTGGTGGCTGAAAAGGGAGACGCTTTGCCTTGTTGATGGGGAATGAGGAAAGTGTATTTTGCAGGGCTCTTGGGCCTGATTGAATAACTTTCAGTGTGTGGAAGTGTCAGAGCAAACATGCGGTGCTGTGGATTGTGTGGCTGGGAGAGCCTGCGGCAGTGGCTGATGATGTGGGCATCCCTCTCTGATGATCTCTCTTCCCTCCTCATTAGGCAGACATCACAAAATGCGTGGTGAATACTGACCCCAGCCTTCGCTCCCACTGGCTCGTGGCTGCTGTTTGCAGCTTTGGTCACTTCCTCAAGGCCATCTTCTTTGTCCTGCTGCCTGAGAGATGAGTCCGAGTTGCCAAGCGCAGCCCCACTGCCCCATCTCGTCCCCCACTTCAGAAGCAACAAGATGTAACTGGAGAAGTAATTCCAGATTGGTAATGGCAATTTCTGAAGAGGAGGAAGAGAAGAACTGGGACAAACAAAAGGCTTGTTCCCCTCTCCCTTCATCTGAGAGCAGATCATCAACCACAGTCTCCTATTGCAGGCACGGGAGCCTCTCTCACCATTAATCCTTTCAAGAACCTTGTTTTCCTGGGTAACTTGCATGTGTGGCCTGGATGTTGCCAGTCCCTGGGCACGCTGATGGCAGCCGTGTGCGGTGTGAACTGTCAGATATCTGTTCCTTACAGCTCTGTTGGAGGCTTATGCTAGTGCCAGGCAGAAGGGAGGAGGAAGGGAATATTATTTGCAATGGGATAAGAAAATAGGAGAGGGGGAATGTCCCACCTTCACTCAATGTGTTTCCCCTTTCGGTCCTCAGAATTGCCGTGTGTTAATTCTCGTGGTTGCACTTGTGCTTAAACTTCATTTCCTTTATCCCTAACTGACTTGCTGGGCTCTGCCCCAGCACAGCCTGGTGGTTTTTTAACAGGCTAAAATCAAACACTTTGTCAGCAGATGCTTCTCCCAGACCTGTCTTGGAAATTGGTCTGAGTAGCCATGTGAGGGGCGGGATGAGAAGGCGTATGATGTGGCGTGTGTTTTGTTGACCCCTCTTACAGCCCTCACACGCCCCTCAAACAGGATGAGTGAGGGGCAATGCCTTCAAGCAACAACTCGAGGTGGAATTTCATCATGAAGAGAAGTGGGTTTTCCGCTGAAATTTTGTCAGAGCTAAGCGTGTAAGTAGGAAAGGCCAGGGGGTATGGGCAGAAATAGGGAAACAGTAAGTGAACTGGCTGGCGTTGTGAGGGGGGTGAGCTGTGACAAAAGCAGCTGATGTATGTTTCTCTTTTAATCTCTTTGGAAGTACAACTTGCAGTCTTCTTTGTGGAAAACAATAAAAGAAATAGGTGGTGTTTCGCTATTACACAGGCTATTGTATTTGTTTCCAGAGTTAACAATTCCAAAAAAGGCCAGAGCAGTGCAGAGACAAACGCTCCAGCCGTGCTAAAAATACTTCAGCTTTTCCTCTGGTAGAGCACGTTAACGTGTTAAAACTTCAACTCGCCCGGTTCATGCCTGGAATTTAACCCATGTTGTTGCCATGTCAGAAATGTGCTGTTTTCACCGACAGTTGTGGGGCCTTGCTGACATCAGCAGGGAAAGGCTGTGAAGCCTTTTCTCTGCCAAAGCCTCACAGAGACACCCTGCCTGCCCGCTGCCTTGCTCCTGAAAGTGTAGCAGTGAACATGGGGGAAAAAAAATCCTTCTGCGTTAAGAACCGTGTGGCACTGTGTCTTTTCCCTGATTTCCCTCGCAAACATTCAGAGGGTTTTACTCTTCCACCCAGGAACGACAAAGAGGTTTGAGATTAAAGCAAAGCCTGGATTTTTGGGTGCTGTCTGTGGGCAGGGTCTCTGTCAGCAGTTAGTAGTGCTCTGACCTGCAGAAACCCTAGCAGAGGATGGGTAGGAGTTAGATCCTTGCACATTCCAGCTTTCGGCTGCTCTAGCCCTTTGCACTTTGGCTGAAGCCTTGGCATATGGGTACTGGGCCCAGCTTTAGCCCTAGTGCTACACCCCCAGTGAAGGGCACTGTGCCAGCTTGGCCTACAAGTATGTTTTCAGTAGTAAAGCAATTCTTGTGGGTCAAAACCTTAAAGAGCAAGCTCTGCCTATTGACGATCTGCCAACAAAAACCCTCACGGAGACGGAGGGAGCCTCCCATTCCATGTCAAAGCTGTGTGCTTGGGCTGGGTTATACTGACAAAGTTCCCAGTGTGGGTGCAGCTGATGGTACCCTGAGTTTGGGATATTTTTATGTGTGTTAAGCTTGCACCAGTTCCCCAAATAAGCCCGAATTGCCAAATGAATATTTAATCTCAATATTTTAATTTTCTCTTCTTCCTGACGTAATTATATGGGTTTTGCTGGCACCCCTTACAGGTGGGATTTTCTTCCTTAGATTCTTGGTAGATCCAGCTATAGAAATTTAGAGCAGGTACAGAACACATGGTGAACTACACTAATCAGCTTTGAGCAGCAGAGAGAGGATCCCCTCCAGTCTGCAAGAGAAGCACGAGGAGCTCTGTAATCCATTCTCTGTAGTCCATAGCCAGGGGATACAGCTATGTTGTCCTAATGGAGCTTGTGGGAAAGTAGACTTTGGATTTTTGAAAACACCCTGGTTGTGTGCAGACTTTGACTTGGATAGCTTCACAACTCATCAAGTCCAGCTTGCTGTATCATACCTTGTGTTTTATGGAGCGTATGGGAGTTGCAAGACCTCGCTCGATTGAGGCGCTGATTTCAAATGTAACACTTAAGGCTATGGCTGCTTTTTTGATAAAATAGTGCTATCAGAGTGACTACTAAGGAACATAAGGAGTTAAATGCACCAATTAAGTGGATTTAACACAAAGATAATGACAAGCCAAATAAAGCAGCATTGCTGGAAAGGAATGTGTGTGGGTGGGAAGGGGGTTACAGGAGCAGACAAAGGCTCGGCCTGGAAGCTGCCAATAACGAAGAGTTGGTTTTGCTCCCCTCGAGTAAGTTTCAGACTTCTCTGGCTTTTGTCTGTCCTCTTGCATTTGCCAGTCCCTGCAAAATACACACCGGAGCCGGACAGTGTGTTTGCTCATCTTGCACTTGGTGATAAAGGATGATCCTTTGCCCCTTCTCACTCCTGTAATAATCACATCAGCACCAGCCTTGCCACCAAAATAGCAAAAGAAACAGGCTTGCACACACAGCTGCACGTTTGGAAAGGAACAGCCTCGAGCATGATACGGCCAAACTTTTGTGTTGTGTCCAGTCGTACTGTAATGTTTGGGCATTTTGGTGTACTTCCAGAGGTCCTTTACAATCTCTGTGCAATTCTGTGGCTCTGTGGTTTTTCTATTCCCTCTTCTTTTTTGTCCTACCTGATGGGAGACATCGGGGTTGGGTGTTTATCACGCCAGTAAACATTTTCCTTTTAAACGATTGGTGCGGGTCCTAGGAGTAGGTCTCATTTATTTAGTTCTTAAAGGAAACCAAGTAAAAACAAGTACCAGAGTAAGTACTACAGTACTATTTCCTTCTCCATACTGAAAACCTGATGCTCTTCCAGGATCAAAAACTGAAAACACCCAAACTAGCTGTCTCATCTGTTTCCCCCAGGGCTTCCAATTATTTGCTTGAGAAAACTGCGTGTAGTAAAAGCTGCCTTTGTTTTGTTTTAAGCTGTTTTCCTCATAGTGAATGTTCTAAGTGAGACTTACCTGTACACAAACGGTCTTGGGGGGGCTGCTCCCTGTTACCTGTGTCCTTTCAGTCCACTGTTTCATCCTCTTTTGCTGAAGGGCAGCACTCACAAGGGGTGGGGGGCAGACCTCCTTTCAGCATGGGGGCACGTGGCTGCTGCTCACCCTGTTAGGCACACATAAAATCCAGATGAGCTTTGGCTGTCTTCTGCCTTGTTGTCCCATCAGATAAGCTGGAGGCACAGGGAAAAGATGAGGCAGGGTCAGGTGGAGGCAGGGGAGATGCCTGGGAAGAAGCAGGAGGAGGGACAAAGGGTTGGATGGAGATGGGGAAGTGGCATATAGTGTTTTTGTGGCTATGGAGTGTTTTGCAGAGGAGAGGGGCCTGTGTGTTATAGCAGTGGGGGATGTAAAGGTCAGAGAGCAGTGCCTGGAGGAACCTGAACCTCAGTTCTCCTTTGTTTACAGAAGAACTTGCTCCAGTAAGGATTATCCTACCATCCTCCACCTCCAGCACCAACCTCATTCTCTGTTTGTAGCAGACCTACATTCAATCAATGGAAATACCTGCTTTATCCCAAAGGTCGGGAGCAGAAAAGCTGTCTTGGCTTGGGAGTTTCACTGACGAGCATCTGAGCAGTGCTTATCCTGTCCTAGACATGACCTTGTGTCGACCACAGCCCGAGTTGTGCCTCATCTCTGCCGTCTCAAACACTGGCAGCAGGTTCACCTTCTTCAAAGCAACTGAAGAAATGGTCTCGGTCTTGCAGCAGATGTCATCCGTGTTCCTGCACTCTTTTTTCTCCTGCAAACAGAAAGAAAACTGTCTCTGAAGCCCTTAATTTCTCAGACTTGCATCCGTATTATAGACCAATGTATGGAACAATAGCAACAGAGAGTGAGATTGAGTTTTCCTAGGATATTGCAACACCAAACTTCCTCGTTTTCAGATTTGTTCTTTAGACCTTGAGAAAAAACTCTGCCTATTTTTTTTAACTCTCCTTTTAATGTGCAATGTCTGCAAGTGGGTTTGGTTTTTGGTTTTTTTGTGCACAGTTAAACTGAATGTGAAGCAGATTGCAAGTCCTTTAGACGAGTTTCTGAAAAGATTAGTCCCCGAAGGCGTTTCAACAGCTTTGCCAAGAGCCTTCTTGATGCGGCTCTTGTCAGTGTGTGTCCCCTTGAGTTTCTTCACTGTCGTCCTTTTTTTAAGTCTGCTATTTATAATTTTATAGGCATAGATTTGCCACAGATTAATTATTCTCTTAGGACAATGTGAAAACAATGCATGCTGCTAGATTAATGACGAGAAAACAGCAGTTTAATGTACTGCTGGCTGACGCTATAAATTTCTTCTATGCAAGTGGTTTGACAGCTGGAGTTTAAATACTCCCTCAGAAAAGCCTGTAACCTCTTTAACTCTAAACATTTTGACCCACTGGGATTAGGAGCCCCCAGAACAGCTAAACAGAGTGATCCTTGATTGAACTTTACACCGTCACCAGGACCTGGAAGTGCATTGCATGTTCAGGCAGAGTCTGTGGGAAATAGGGTGCCCCTGGGTCAATCACACGACACACAGACCATGTCAAGGCAAGGTCAGATGAAAAGAAAAAAAGAAGCTTCCCCTTTCACAGAAGGAAAAGAAAATAGATTTGGGAAGGGAATTTCCAGCTTTCTGACAAGCGTATTTCAGAGCTTTAACTGAGGAGAAGTTTCATCTCTTTGCCCATAAACCAGCTGACAGCACCAGAGCTTGTCTTCTCCATCCCTGCAGCAAGACTTGCTGATACATCTCTACTGGTACCAAACGCAATCCCCTGTTGTTTCAAATTTCCACTTCTAGCCTTTTCTTGTGACCTTCGTTGTTGCTCTTGTTGAGCTCTGTGTTTAAGCAAGATAAGGTATATTTTCTATTCCCTTTCCCCTGCTGGAACGTGGCTCATGCTGGGTTTGCTCTGGAGTCGCTTTCAGTCACCTGAAGGGCAACTGGTTTGCACACTGGAGGTCTGTGGGCAGCACCAAGGACCTCCAGTGTCGCTAGTCTGGTGGGAGCTGAGAGGATGGGCCACTTGGCAGGGTTTCACTCCCATTAGGCAGGAGCTGGGCGTTCTGCAGCTGGTCCCTGCTGTGCAGATCCGCTCTCCCAATGCTATGTGACACTGTCCAGGGAACATAAAGCCACCTGGAAGCTGAACTGGAAGCTTTCTCAGCATCTTGGTGTTGCCTTTTCACTCCTAACATGGGGGCTGTGCAGTCAAGACCATGGGGACAGTTTGTTCCCGTTTCCCACCAGAGCTGAGCCTGGATTTTCTGGTAATCTAAGAAGGGGATTAAAGCCCCCCCAAAAATAGCCTTTTATTTTGATCTCCTTGGCACTTCAAAAGAACAATTAAATTACTCTTAAGCTGTTAGAACATACTTTGCTCTCAGTTCCTCAGCCAGGAATGGCCGGACTGCCCTTTTTAAGCCTGGCAAGCTTCTGCCAGCTAACTCCCTTGCCTTGTGCTGTCAGCTTTCCCTCTCAGTTCACTGGCATTGCTCCTGGGCAAAGGTGTTTGACCACCATGGCCAGCTGGTTGTTTTGTCCCCCAGAGAAGGCAACCCTGTCCAAATCATCTGGTGGCTATGGGGGATTTGGGTGCTCCGAAACAGGAGAAAGCATGGCTGGCATATGAAAGGGAGCAAATGGGTCTCAGGGTCATGTTCAAAGCTTCTCCCATTGCTGGAAGGCTGCTGCCATCAGGATTTGGGAACATGTGGCTGGCACTCACCGGCTGATGCACAGCATGAACCTGCCATGTGTGGCTCATGGTAGATTACTTGAAGCTGGGAAAAGGGGGCTTGTCATATCTGGACCCTTGGATTTTTTGGCTTAACTGGAGGAGGAGAACAGCACTACTAAAAATACTTCCATGTTCAAGCTTCCCTTTTGAGTCTGAGGGAGAGTGATGAATTCACAGAGCCAAGCCCAGACTGTGTATTGTTACGAGCAATAAACCTACTGGAGGCTGGAACTAGCTCGAGCTAAATTACGAGGTGCCCTTCCCAAACCTTGCAGCACATCAGGGGGAAGACTGGCAAAATTGCACAGCAGCTTTGATTGTATTTGAACAGTTTAGTAAAAATAGTTAGTAGAATGTCTTGTATTGACTTCTATTAATTCACAGCCCTGAAGGTTTCTGTACGGGTGAAGGCTGGATGGAGAGGGAATGCTGTGTGGGGCAGTTGAGTGGGATGTTCTGTCATCAGAACTGGCAAAAAAGGTTTTAGGCTTCAGCTCCAGGTTCAGAACTGGAGCTGGAGGAGAAGGAGCACGCAGCCATCCAGGGCACAGCAGCCTGGCACCCACCTCAGGGCTCTGGCCCTTGGAATCGCTGCTGAGTCTCTTGCCAGAGGGCTGTTTCTATTTGCTGCCTCCCACGGCAAACACAGCTCCAGGGCTGAGCAGAAACAATGTCTTGAGGACACCAGGAGCCTGAACTGTCAACATGCCAAGATTAAGGTGCAGTGACTTAAATCAGCTCATTTAGGAGTTCCTAAAATGTAAAGCACCGAAGGAAAGGAGAAGAGAAAGCTGTAAGGCAAGCAGTGTGGTCCAGGAGTATCCCATGGATTCACAGTGTACTTTCCAAAACCCAGTTATCTCGTGGAGACAGCTTCTTAGCAAGAAGCATTTGTTGACTGCTTATATTTCTGTCTGCAGACATAAAAATTTCAATCAGCCATGCATTTGAAGGGAAGAAGCGCAGCTGAGAAAACACTTGCCCTTTTTCAAAGAGCTTTATTTACTTTAGGATCAGAGTGATTTAGCATGGAGGCACCAGCCGGGGCTGGAGGCAAAGCTGCACTTCCCTTCAAGAGGGAGTTGAGGATTAGATCAAAAGTGGAATTTAATCCTGGTGTATCTTTCACTTGAAATATGTAGCAAAATGCCTTCACTTTACTTTCAGCAACTTCTCCAAGGACAGTGATGTCCTCAGGCTTTGAGGTAGTGAAATACTGGGCCACTTGTCTGGAGGAAGCAAGAAGAAGAATGCGATGATGCTGGCACTCACTTGTGGCACTGGGAGAGAAGCAAAAGACAATGCCAGTCAAAAACCCTGTGGTTATGCTGTGGGATGAGAATCAGAGGCAGCTGGTGCTGCAGAGAGTCACAAACTCACAGAATATGCTGAGTTGGAAGGGACCCAAAAGGATCAGCCAGTTCAGCCCTCAGCCCTGCATAGGACCAGTCCCAAGAGTCACCCCCTGTGCTCCAGAGCATCATCCAAACCCTCCTGGAGCTCTGGCAGCCTTGGGGCCGTGCCCACTGCCCTGGGGATCCTGGGCAGTGCCCACCACCCTCTGGGGGAAGAACCTTTTTCTAACATTCAACCTAAACCTCCCCTGATGCAACTTCAGGCCATTCCCTCGGGTTCTGTCACTGGTCGCCACAGAGGAGAGATCGGTGCCTGCCCATCCTTTCCTCCTCACAAGGTAACTGCAATGAGGTCTCCCCTCAGTCTCCTCTTCTCCAGGCTGAGTCAGTGGCAGGTGCAGAGCTGCGTGGGGGAGTCAAACCAGACAAGGTACACAAGCCTCAAAGTGTGGGGGAGCATCACTGCACACGGGTGCAGCAATTCCTTACAACAATAAGAGCACGAAACAGCCTCTCTGATTAATCCTGTGTATAAAGGCTAGGTTGGATGGGGCTTGGAGCAACCTGGTCTAGTGGAAGGTGCCCCTGCCCGTGGCAGGGGTTGGAATGAGATGAGCTTCAAGGTCTCTTCCAATCCAAACTGTCCTGTGATTCTATGATTCATCCCAGATGATGCAAATGGCATGTAGGGCCCTCGATTCACAGCTGGCAGAGCTTTGAGCCTCAAGGAGCTGCTGATCTTCTCAGGCTGCCTCCGCCACTCATTTTTCAGCAGGTCTTTCTTCAGAGGCACAAACGATTTGAGGCAAAGAAATGTCTACAATGCCCCAAAACTGGCTTTGCAGTGTCACCCCAAGCTGCTGTTGCGTCAGAGGAAAGAACGAGGGTGGTCAGCATGGATGAGAGCTGGCAGCAAGATCAGAGCTGCCACTGGGGGACCAGGGCCAGGAGCAACATGTGAATGTCCTAAAAAGTAAACGAGCTCCTAGAGCTTTCAAAAGCTTCAGGACCTCTCTGTGAGGAGAGTGAGCAAATTGGGAGAAATTATTCATTACTAAAACACTCTGAGCTGAAAAATGGAAAGAATGCGTTTCTTATGTGAACTGAGGTAAAATCAAAATCAGTGCAAGATCAGTGTCTCCTAAAGGCTGAGAACCCAGATCTGGCACAGAGAGCCTCAGCAAGCAGTTTGTGGAGCAAGGTGAGTAGAAGGAGAGTGAAGACAAGCTATTAAGGAGGAAGTTGCTTACAGCCTCCTCAGGGGCAAATACACAAGTTCCTCCTCCTGTTTGTGTTTGCCTGCACACGAAGGATGTCTCCTCCTAACGTTGGTCACACAGTTGTACCAAGGGAGGGAAGGAGATGTGCCAGAAGTGCAGGATTCCTGTGCTGGGTGGCATCGTCCCACTATGAACTCTGATGTTGGTGGAGCCAGGTGTCCTGTGTCATGGTGGGACTATTCCAAGCCCAAAATGGGATCAAGGTCCACGAGGATTCTTTGGCACATGGGCACTTGAACGTGGCAGAATCTCCATGACTTTGGGAGAAGAGGAATTTCCTGCCTCTACTCAGCCACCTGTTTCCCTGATGCTCTTGGGTGTTTGATATTTTGGAGCTCTATCTCCTAGGAAAAAAATAAAAATCTTTCAAAGTAGCCACTGTTCAAAAGTTGCAGAGGGGTTTGACAGATGAAGCACGGTTGCTGGAGCCTTGTTTCCTGTGGAAACCAGGCTAAAAAAAGGCTAAAAATAAACCCACTCCAAGCTGACAGCTCTGCCACAAGAGGCAGCACGCAGTGGGAATGCAGGACGTCTCCTCCACAGCCTGTCTGTGGCTGATCTGTGCCACGGTCACACCAGATTTCAGCTGAAGATTGCTGGTCTTCTGAAGGCTGGGGCTCACCGTGGTTGCTGAGGCCGTAGCCAAGGCCGTGCTCTGATACTGGGCTCCCGGTTTTGGCACTAAGAAGGTCTAGGTGGTGATGCCGCTGTTGGTGATGATGCTGTTGGTGGTGGTGGAGACGTTCTGGGCGGTGATGCCACTCTAGCAGCGTTGGAGCTGTAAGATACGTGTGGTGCCCACAGAGCTCTGCTTCTCAGCTCCCTTCCCACACCTCTGCTCTTCTTCCCAGGCTATTTTCACCCGTAATACTTCTCACCGTACAACGCCCCAGGCTTCAAATCGTGATCACCGTGCCGATCCGGTCCATTGATGTCTCCTCCGTGACAAAGCTGTGAGTTCATTCTGGCAAGCCCAGCCGTGTGGGCATGTTTTCAGGCCAGTGAGCCCTTGCTGCCTGCAGCTGTGCAGCCTCGGACGTGTTTCAGCAGTGCCGCGAGTGATCAGCAGTTTTAAAGAAAAATGAAATAATCGGGCCAGATCTTGTCAAATCCTCTTGCCTGATGGATGGAATCTGTTTACTTTATTGCTCTAAAAAAAAAAAGAAAAGTCTCACTGGAGCCATACCTGCTTTCACCCAAAAGCTGCTGCCAACACCCCTGGACTTAGGAAAAATTGATCGTGGGCTGCCTCTTGTGAGAGATGTGCACTTCTTGCAGGCCTTGGAAGGGCTTCGTTGTAGGGGAAGCTGAGAACCAGGTGTACAGGGGCTCCATCCCAAAATTTGGCTGGGGAGTCTTTGCAGAGGAGAGACAAGAATGAAGAAAATTTAGGGATCTGTGCTCTGCAGCTTGCGTATGGGTTGCCTACAGCTGGCTGGAGGGGAACAAGAGGTACCTTAGCAGTGCATTTTGGGGCTATGTCAGCTTCCTAACACAAAAGGAACTAAGAGCAGTCATGGAAAGCAGCGCTGGCTTAACAAGTGCACTTAGTCCCTCATTAGACACTTGAGGCATTTCTAAAAGAACCACTATCTGCCTCCTGCCTCTGGTGCTGATTTCAGAGGAATACCACCTTTCCTGCTGGGAAGGAGAAGTGCAAAACCTCAAAGTAAGGAACTAAACTCCAAATTGCAGTAGGATACCTGATATTGTGGGTTGGCTGTTCTCAAGCACCAAGAATACACCATTTTCATTGACTTAGGACATGCGATGTCATTAAAGGGGGCAAAAGGGAACCAAGCTGGATGTAGTGCATAAATCTGGTGGCCCCTGTAGGTTCAAATCTTGGCTGTGATTTTTTTAGTGCTCCTCAATACTACACAGTATCTGATGTGGAGGTGGTGGTGCTGCTCCTTCATTCCACAGCCTCTCCTCTGCTGGTGCCACCAGGGAGGGAGGGAAGAAGGGATGGATGGATGGATGGATGGATGGATTGACTCAGTCAAAGCAACACTTTGAGTAGTTTTCTGAATAAAAGCTCTGTTTTGCAGAAGTTGTGGACACAGTATTAGCTCCCCAAACAAGCTGCTAGTCTGATACAAAACACACTGTCATCAAGATGTCAACTCACCATGCAGGGCTTCACCCAAAAATGGGGTGAAAAGGGCTGGCCATCTGAAGAGCTGGGAATAATGCAGGAGACTCTCTGTCCACGCTCTGGATGGAGGCTGGTAACACCCAGGGTGCAGGAGGGTGCTGCCCAAAGGGAGCCACAATCTGTTCTCTGGTGCTGTTCCATTTAGAGAAGCAGCCAGGCTGCGTCTGGCAGAGTGACAAAGCTCCTTCTTTCATGACTCATTTCAGGAGAACAGCCTTGGTAAGCAATAACTGTGCACTTCTGTGATTTCAGAGGGTGTGATCATAAAAAAGAGAGGAAAAGAAGCATCAGTTGAGCCCGACTGAGAACAGAGGCCACATGGCTGTGGGCTCAGCAGCATTCTCTGAGCCAGGAGCAGGGCACACCGTTGCCCATGTGCCACGGGGCAGGCCAAGGCAGGCAGAAATGGAACTGCCTGCAGCAAAACCCAAGTTGGCTCCGCAACGTGTGGTTAAAGCAGGTGGCGAGGAATTCAGCGCGGCTCTAAGGATGTCATCCTCCCACTCACCTGCTCTGTGACTCATCCTGGTGAGCTCACCCGGGAGAGGCAGGAGGGTGCTGCCAGCCTGGCTGGGTGGAAAGGTCACGGCCGCAAAGGAGGGGTTGACCCACACCGGTGGAAATGGGCAGCGCGAGTTACGTGGTATTCAGCAGTGCACGGGGATGAGGGTGAGCCTGTGGCTGGGGTGCCAAGGGGGAGAAGTAGAAACTCGCCCCGTTTCCAGCCTTCCCTTTCCTGTCCCTTCAGGGACAGCAAACTTAGCAAGGGCAAGGTGGCCACCGTGCTTATGGAGCACTGGTGATCATGTTTCATCCTCTTGGAGTGCTCTGAGTGAAGCCATGAGAGCTCCAGAGCAGGATCTCGTGGGATTTTTGCATCTCTGCAGCAGCGTGAGGGGCACGCAATGTATGTTGTCACCTGTACTTACCTCCCACCTCTATCAGAAACATCCCCAGCATCACCACCTTACATTTTGGTGCCGTGACAAGCACCCGTAGGGATCACTGATACCAAAAGGATGAAAGGCTGCCATGGAAAGCCCTGGCACTCCAGTTTGTTTTCAAAGACTTCTCTTTCCACTCCCACCCTGAAAGAAAACAATTCTGAAGCCTGCGAGAGTACCACTGGGGTTTTTGCCCTTCGTTTCCTTTTCCCATGTATTGTTTTTCTTCCTCAGCTGTCTCTGCACAGCTTAGGAGATGAAGAGGAGCTTAAGAAAGGGTAGCTGAGCCTGCAGTCTGGGCTGCTGCTGCCCTCTCCTGGGTCCAAGGCGGTCAAGGAACCAAGAGATGATTTTTTTAAAAGAGGTTCCTGCAAGTCTGGGTGCAGGTCACGTGTGGCAAATCTTCTTACATCCTTGCAGGGAAAAAGGGGAGCAGCCTTTAGAGGGTGCCAGGCCCAAGGATGCCGGTATAGGGCTTTTGCCATTTGAAGACCTTTTATCAGATCGTTTCATGAGTCCCAGTGAAGTTTCTGGCAGGAGAATGGATGATGAGCTTGGGATGCAGGGGTACACGTGTGCTGGCCCAGTATTGTGGGAGCTTGCGGGAGTTGCTGCCTGTTCCCTCCGGCGTGGTTTTGTTTATATAAAAAGCCTTCAAAATAAGATGCTCTGGCTCGTACTCCAGGCAAGTCCCCAGGCCTGTCGCTCACCTTGGCTCCACTGCCAGCTGGCACAAAACCTCATATTGCATCTTCTGCCCTGCCTTGCCCATTCTTTGGCTGACCCCTGCCCAGGACCCCATCCCAGACATAGGGAGCACCCAGTCAGGTGAGCACCCAGACCTTCAATGCAGCAGGGATGTAACCCCAACTTGCTCCTTCTGCAATGAGGTGAGGGCATCCCCCTTCCAAAATCGGAGCCTCTGGGGTCCTTTTGCTTGCATCTTCAAAAAGCGGCCAAGAAATCATAGAATCCTAGAATGATTTGGGTTGGAAGGGACCTTAAGGACCACCTAGTTCTACCTGCCTGCCATGGGCCGGGGCACCTTCCTCAGGATTACTCCTGTGTTTGGGAATAGTCCATGGGTACCTACGGAACACAGGAATAACACCAACAGTTACTGCCACGGTTAATGATAAGAGGATGCTGGAGCCTCCCCTGTGACGCCAAGAGCCTTTAATGCAGCAATTGGCTCATGGTTTCAGAAGCTACTTAGAGGCTTATTCTGGTCTTAGCGCCTTGTGAGCGGCTGGGAGCTCAGTGCTGGAGGCCTCCAAGGCTCCGGGGTGTTAGTGGAGTCCTGGCTCTCTTCTCAGTGGGAGCACAGGAGAAGGTGGGGTCAGTACTTACAGCCTGCCCAGGAATGGGAGGCTTGGTGTCAGTGATCTAGACCCACATCTTCCAGGAAAGTCACCTCAAAGCAGAAAGAAGCCCTAGGACACAGGCTGGGACCAGAGTGCTCTCTGCCACAGAGTGCTCTAGCCCGTGGGTATGAACTGAACCACATCTTGGGTACCAAAGACCTCTCCAGATGTGCTGCCACGAAACCTGTGGCAGCCAGGAGCGGCAAATGGTGCCAGATCTGTGTGAAGGGAGCTGGGTGCTCTGCACACCGCTGGGTGGGGAGATTTCTCACCTTTTCCTTACTCACCAGCCCAAACCCATATTGAAGCTGATGCCACGTAAGCAGCCACTCATGTTGCTGCAGGTAAATAAGAGCCTAATTAGCCCGCTTATTGAAAGCATCAAGCGTTTGAAGAGCTGGGGAGAAGAGAGGTTGCTGTGACGTGACCTATCTCCGTGGTGGCACCAGTTGCAAAGCACAGGCATGAAGCCGTGATGACAGTCAATGGGACTTGGGCCCCGTGGGAGCTGTGCCTCCCTGCCTGTGCTGGACCACACGGCACATCCAGGCTCAGCCCTGGGTTTGTCTGTCCTGCCATAAGAACAAACTGCCTGGGCAGTAATTCTTCCCAAAAATGCTCTTCCAGTCAGTGGTGAAAAACTCCATCATGTGCTATTAAATATGAAGTCTCTGAGCCACAAATCCTGCTCCAGTCGGAAGTGCCAGATTATTTATACGCTCCCATGTAAGAGCCATAGCAGACCTTTGGCTGTCTCCATTGCTTTTTGAATGTTTTCCAGTCTAGCTATATGCTTCCAAGGCAGGGAGAGCAGAAATGTACTCCCTGAATTATGGATGTTCGGAGGGTCATAATGATGTTCTCCCTTTGATACGCTCCTCTTTTCCAAATGATTTTTAACCTGCACCTCTTGTTCAAACAGCTCTTGGACTAGCTGGTAGCTCCGAGCTCTCATTCCAGGGAGGGGATAGCTTGGGGCACGTTGTAAGACAGTGAAGAGAAGAAAATAAAAGCCCCCACATTTGTCCCCATTCAATACCAGCTGCCATTTTATTGTCTTCTTACACAGTGTCACAGATTGTTGTTCACCCTGAATAACCGATGGGCTCATTACCACATGGACAGCACAGAGGTGGGAGCTGTGAGCTGGAGAGCTGGAGACAGGGTTGGACACCAGCACCAGCGTTTTGCCCAGTCTGGATGGCTGGAATCCTCCCCAAAATACTGTTTCATCCTTCCCCATCCTTTCTGCTCACGCTTCATCTTCCCCAGCAGCCAGGAGGAGCAGGAGGAAGGCAGTGCTTGAGGAGGGGACCAAAGTGGCTGATCCTGGGGATGGAGTAGCGGTGGCCACAGCTGTGCCTGGTCTTAGAAGTGGTGGTAGTTGTGGCAGTGCTCCCCACCCCACCCCACACTGAAGCATGGCTGAGGAGGGCACATCCCTGTGCCTGGGAGCAGCGTCTGATGGGGCAGGAGGTGTGCAGGAAGCAGGGAAGCTTTCCCACCTGTTTCCCCTCCATCTCACCAACTCCTGACATGCTAGTCCAGCCTCTGCGCTGCCTAGGAGCTCTTGTCCCCATCCCTGGGAGGTGCAGGCAGGACATTGAGCAGCTGTGGCTTGTCCCTCACCCTCAGGATGGGGATGAATGGGACCAGGTACCCAAGGCAACTCCGTTCCTTCTGCATGGAGTGTGAAGAGAGTGAGATATGGTTTGCAGCAGAATCAAATGAGGAGCAAATTCTTGGTGTCCCAAGGATGTAAAAGCCAGCATGGTATCAAACCCTTCGGGGCCTGAACTCTTTTGTTCCACACTGATGGGCTGAAATAGAAAAAACATCTCATTTCTTACCCTCTCCCTTCTGCTAGAGCAGTGTGAAGGATGCCCTTGGGCCCACAGCCCTGCCCACAGCAGGGTTTGCAGAGCCAGCGTCAGGGTTGTGGTGTGACAAAATGCTGGATGAAGGCTTTGCCTTATCTGCTCATCCTCCCCATCCATAACTGGTCCCACACCCTTGCCGTGCACCAGGTTGAGGTCCTGCCGCCCTGAGCCATCTGTCTGCCGGCTGGGCTGCCGGTGGCCCCGTTTTCCCCTTGCTCCACCCTGAGCACCAGGACTCAGTCTGCTGAAATCCCCATCGAGGTGGGATTACCAAGTGCTGTCTGGAGCTCAGATCACCTGGGTTTTTCTGTGTTGGGCAGAGGACATTGCTCGGTGGAAAATAAAATCGGGATAGGGTTGGGAGCGTGGCATGGAGCTCCCTAGGGAGTGCAAGGAGATGTCTCCTGGGGCTGAGAAGCTGATTTAGCTCCTGGAAGGCTTCATGCCCGATGAATTGGTTTTGCTGGGTGTTTGAGATCCTGCTTTTCTCCGCCTGGGCTGGGGGGACAGCCACAGTTCTCTGCTCAGCCTAATATTTCAGGCACAATGGAAAAAGAGCAGCTCAAGGACCCATTAGCAACGTGGCTGGTGGCCAGGAGCGGATCTAGGCGAGGTGTATAAAGAGCATCATGGCACATAAGGACATTCCATCTCTCCACTGCCATATCTAAGGATGGGGGTTGGCTGGGCAGTAAAAACCTGCAAGAGAAGAGCTGTCAGAGTATCTCCACCAGCATCAGCCCACCACCCTGCATGGCACAGGCTGGGAGCCAGTGGACACTCTGGGTTAGCCCAGCTAAAATTGAGGCCAACGGGACTGGACAATTCTGGAGCGTTTGAGCTTTTCTTCAGCACATCAGGGGAAACACAGACCCTTTAACTGGACCCACAGAGCAGCCCTGGCCCTTCACCCGCCTCCTTCGGCTTTTTGCAAACCCTGGATTTTTTCCAGCCTGGAAATGGAGCCATAAAGTGCTGGGGGACTGCTACCAGGAACTCCTGGAGGGGCTTCCCTGAGAGGTCCCCACCAGCTTTAGCTCTGCTTAGTGGCAGAGGCTTGGGTTTCCAGGGGAAAGCGAAGGACCCACTAACTGAGAAACCCTGGGGAAGAAGCAATATTAAATTGCACCTCACCTGCGAGAAGCCACCCCCATTCCAAATGGATCCTCTCACTGGACGTGGCTCTGTGAAAGTCACGGCAGCATCCAGATCCAGGAGCAACAAACCCAGAACTGGGGAGAGAGCAGCCCTGCTGATCTAGTTCCAGCTCCAGACACACAGCCCTGTAGGTCCCAAGAGGCGACTTGTACCCTGGACCACTCAGACCCCACAAGCACATCCAAGGGCTCCCTCCCAGTCCGGGAAGCATCCCACAGTGCAGGCAAAGCAGGAGCCTGGCAGTCTGGGAGGAACATGAAGCAAGATCCTTTATTGTACACAGTACAGAATGTAATGCAGCTTTGCAGGAGATACATAGCCCTGCTCGAGTAAAGATACTTCAAACCAGTCCTCAGATTAACCCCTTCTGCACTGCAGACCTGCCACACTGAGCAAATGGTTAAAAACCCTGTCCCCAAGGTGGGGTTCCCAAAAACCGAATGCTCCCCATGGGTACAGGCCACTGCAGCCACCATGGGGAGAGCAACCGAGTCTTCGCAGAGTTAATCTTCATACTTCCCCAAAAAAGAATGAATCAGATCAAAAATAAAACCCAAAAAAAAAGAAAAAACAAAAAAAGAAAAAACAAACCAAAAAAAGTTCAACCGAAGCTACCTAAAGAAGAAAAAATTCCTATACAGCATTTACAACGAAAACATGTAGCCTGGTGCAGGGGAGGCAGGTATGGATATATGAGTGGTGGACGAGTGTTAGGAGGTGCAGCAGGGAGGGGGGAGCTGGAGAGAAGTGGGGTACCCAGGAAGGGAGGTGGGGGACCCCCATCCCTGCCCACCTCAGCCTTACAGCCCAGCTCTGAGGCCATGCTGAGCAGGGGGAGCACAGCTGAGCCGGCACTGAGGTTCAGCCCCGGCTCCCCTGGGAAAGAGGACTGGAGAAGTGAAATGGAGCGGACCAGATCCTTCGGCAGCCACCCCAGGGAGCCGCAGGCGTTGAGGGCTGCCCCTGCAAGGAAAGCCACGGGGGTGGCCCCAGGGGCTTTGGGAACAGCAGCCGGGCTGCAAAAAAATAGCTCTGCCTTAAAATACAAAAAAAAAAGAAATCTACCAAAAAAAAATCAGTTTAGAAACCGTTCTTATTTTCCTAAAACATCAAAAAGAAACAACCCCCCCCCTCGCCCGAAAAAACAAAACAAAAAAACCAACCCACAAAGAAACAACAAAAAAACCCCCCAAAACCCAAGACAAGGAGGGAGTTAGTGTCAGTGTCTCCTTCCCCAAAATGCAACCCATGGCCCGCAGCCGGAGCTGGGGAGGGTCGAGGGGGGCACGGAGAGAGCGCAGTGGATTATACGGGAACAAGAGGTTATATGAGGAAGGAGGTCGGGGAGGAAGGCAGAAGGCTTCTCAGGGTTGGGGTAGGATGCTGCACACATCAGCCCCGGGGTGCTGGCCGAGGCGGCCCCCACTGCATCCCTCCTCTCTGTGCAAATCAAAGCCCTTTCCACCACACAAGGCAGCTACGCGGATTGTGCTCGATGCAAAGCAGATTGTCGTGACAACTGGCTCGGTGGCCACGCAGCCCAGTCCCGGGGCACTGCCAGAGCCAGAGCCTGGGGCAGACGCTGCAACTTTAGGCTCCCGGCGCCCCAAAACATCACGCTGATGTGTGGCAGGAGGTGCCGGCCACGGGCAGTCCTGTGCGCTAGCCCTTGGACAGGAAGGGTGGGAATTCGTTGGCGACACACACGGGGTATTTTAGATCCCTCCAATTGGTGTGTGCGCCCATGCGGTTTGCCGTTGGTAATTTTTTTTTTGCCTTTTTTTTGTTTTGTTTTTTTTTTTGTTTATCCTCACGAACAGCCAGAAAAATATTCTTTAGAAAACCACATTTGCCCCGGGTGGATGCGCTAGTGCCGATGGCTCTGCCGGCCAACCGAGTCAGTAGGCGAAGCCCTCCGCGTAGGGGAGGCTGCTGCAGGGATCCACGTCCAGGAGGAACGCCGGGCTGTCCTCGAAGTGCGTCAGCGGCACCGTCTCCTCCTCCGGCACCGGGCAGTCGGGCTCTGTCTTCAGGAAGGGGCGCTGGTTGTCGGGATAGGCCATGGAAAAGAGGGCATCGGGGTCGCAGACGAATTTATAGACGTACCGCTCGCCAGCGACCTGCGAGGAGGAGGAGGAGAAGGGAGGCGGTGAGAGTTGCCCGGAGCCTTCGCCCTGCCCCTGGGGAGCACTGCACGCCTGACACCACAGCTAAGCCCACTCCTGCCACAGTGACAGCAGGGGACGGTCACACCCTGCCGTGGGGTGGCGGGGGGCTCACTCGCCTTCTGCATGATGCCTTTCTCGTAGTAGTAGCGCAGGGAGCGGCTGAGCTTGTCGTAGTTCATGGCTGGCCGGTTCTTCTGGATGCCCCAGCGCCGCGCTACCTGCGGGGAGAGAGGTGGCAGCCGTCAGGGCTCCAGCCAGGACTTGGACGTGGACCCTCGCGGGAAATCACAACAAAAATGCAGGCTAGGGGCTTGTTTCAGAGAGCTGAAGCAGCCAGGAGTGAAGGCATCACCAGGGTCCAGGAGCGGTGCCCTGCCTGCCATTGTCAACGCTCCAGCTCCACGCAGCCGTCTCCAAACTGGGAGCGGAATCAAAAGCCATTTGATTAGGGGGAGCCTGCCAAAAAAGCCGCTCCAAAAACCCACAATTTCCATGCACAGCCTAAGAGACATTATGGGTGATTACCCACAGTGCACAGCTCTGCGCTCGCTACAGCTGCTTTCAATTACTCCCCAAGCAGCTTCCTCCTCTGTGTCACCCTCCTGCGGATCCGCACGGCTCGGGCACAGCAGTGCACCAGCACGGAGCCCCTGCTGGAAACCCAGGAACCCAAGGGCGAAGGATGGGAGCGGTTTGGGAAGGAGGGGGCCTTGGTAGAGCCACAACACAACTGCATCAGGTGACCAGGGGCAGGCGTCAGAAGGTGGCACGTGCCACACCAAGAGGCAGAGGAAGAGATTAAAGGCACATTTCTACAGCTACCTGGAGAGTAAAGACACGTGTCTCACTTCAAAGTGCAAGCACGAACACGCTGTTGCACGGGGAGGATTCAGCCCCCTTTCTGCATCCCCCACAGCCACTCCCCAGCTTCAGCACAGGACCACTTCTCCTACCTCCTCGGGCTCAATCAGCTTGAACTCCATTCCCCGGCCAGTCCACGCGATGAAGTGGGCATTGGCAGGGTCATCCAGGAGCGTGACTAGGAACTGCCAGAGCTGCAGGGAGCCACGCCGCTGGTAAGGAGGGCCCTCGCGGTACAGGGTGGGCTCCTGTTTCACTTTACCTGCCCACACAGAGACACCGGCTTCAACACCCCGGCTCTGCCTCTCTCCCAGGCTGTGTCACCAGCAGCAGACACCTCAGCAACACTGAGGTCACCCCTGTGGCTGGGATATCTGAGCGGGATCAGGCCATGGGGTGGGAGAGGGGAGAGGTGCTGGGGATGGTGCTGCAGGCAGGGAGGGGGCAGGGACTGAGATGGGCACGGCGATGATGCCAAGCTGCTGCGTGGGATGATGTTCGGCAGCTCGTAAGAGCACTGTACAGGCACTGCTTGGCTTTAAAAGACAGACACTGGATCCCAGCATCCCCACATCTCCTTCCACGATCCCTGGTCCCCCTGCAGGCCTCCTCTGGGACCAGATTCTTACCCTCCAGCCTCTCTGGTACCACGCACGTGTCATCAAAATACAATCGTGTGTCTTTTTCGTATGAAAATCCTAGGAAGAAAAGACCCTCAGTGAGCACAGGGCTTCTCCACCACTCCGACTGGATCCCAAAACACCCCGGCTTGGCCTAACCCAGCACAGACCCCATTCCCAGATCCAGGAGCAGACTTGTCCCCCGTTATTTCAGTGGCTGAGCACTGTGCAGCTCTGCCCCTCCTCCCCGTGGGAAGCTGGTGGAACCAAAACCCTCTCAGCAGCTATATCGGGCACATTATCCCAGATTACACAGCACCGCCGTGCCCTTGCGGCACACTCTCAGGGGCTGCTGGCTGCTTTTAGTGCTGGTGCCAACGCAGGCAGCTCTTACAAGCACCACGGTGCTCCTGTGGGCGTTTTCCGGGTTCCCAGGAGCTCTGATGGCCTGCTGGAGGGTACTGCCTGCCCCAAAAGAGGGATGGGATGGGACCCACCAGGGATGCCGTGGACAGGGGGAGGTGGGGGGGGTCACTCACCGTCATGGCTGCTGGGGAAGACGTTTCCCCGCAGGTACGAGGACTGGCAGTTAGGCACTTCTGCGAGGGAGATGAAGGTGACATTACAGGTATAAGTCCCATGAGTCCCACCAAGCATTTGGCAGCCTATTTCCTACCCCTAGCGTGTCCTGCAGCAAAGTCCAGGCCTTTTCCCCCCTCCCCATGCTCCCTAGTCTGCCACATCCACTCTCAACACTGGGGAAAACCCCAGTGTGATTTGGGGCGGTACTGCAATGAATACTGGAGCAAGGGCTAAGTTAGCTCTGGTTTTCACAGGCCCCACAGGAAGGGAGGCACCGCCACGCCTCCCCTACCATCTGCTCGGCCGTGCCACTCTCCACCCCGAGGTTGGGATATTTTTAGGTCCTAAGGCGATTAGAGGATTTTTTCCGTGATGCTGGTGGGGTCCGGCAGCCAGCAATCCCAGCTTGCCCAAAGCTAGGGTTGCAGGGGGACCCACTGGGTGCCATGGTTATGGCACTGACCACACCACGCAGCACTGGGTGAACGCCTGTTCTGTCGCCCCGGCTTTGGAAAGGGAAGAGGAAAGAGAGGAAAAGAAAAAAGGCGAAGCAGTCTCCCAGGACCACAGGAATTCCAGGCTGACACAGCACCCGCTGCCCGAGGCTCAAGAGCACGCACCACGCTGATGGCAGAGATGCTCTGCTCCTCTGGATGTCACTGGTGTCACCCCACCCAGCACTTCGCCACCCCTCAGCTCACACCCACCTGAGTCGATGCAGTAGTCCCGGGGCTCCTGCTTGATGCCCATGGGTGGCTGGAAGCCATGGCCAGGGGGGCCAGGCAGGCCAGGGCCGCCGGGCTCGTAGAGCGGGTCATGGTACTCCTGCTTGAATCCCTGAGGGGGGCGGGAGGCAGCCGGGCCGAGGGGCTCCGAGAGCTGCCGGTGGTAGACGGGGCGGCTGTCCCCCGGGACCCCAGGCTGCGGTGGGAAGGGGTGGCAGGGCTCAGACAGCTGCCTCTGAAACCTGGGGGGAAAGGACACGGCATTGCTGTGGAACGGGGGCGAGCCCTGCCACCAGCTCCCATTCCAGAGCTGCACTGACAGAAGGGTGGTCTTCAGGCTGGGGTGCTCCCAGGGTGTCCCCACAGCAGGCTGGGATGGTTCCTCAGGAGCACGGCCACCACAGGAGCTCATCCCACGGGGACCACTGCGGTGCTGAGGAGCCCCATCCCCTCCCAAGCGCTGGGGACCCTATGCTGGAGGGGCAGGATAGCACATGGGCCATCAGAGAAAAGCAGTCTGGGCTTCCGATATCTGGAAGGCAGTGAGAAAAATGAACCGAAACACCAGCCCACGGCAGTCCTATCTCTGCAAATCAGTACAATCTGCCCCCAGGGTGAGGGGCAGCACTGCAGGGCCAGGGGATCCTGCACACGGGTGGGCGCTTACGCAAAGGCAAATCCACTCTGCAGCTCCAGTCGGTTGCTAATCCGCCCGCACAGCTGGGATTAAACCTTGAACTCGACAGCAGGGAGCACTATTTTCGGCTCCAGGGTGCTGCCACCACTGGTCAGAGCCACAGCACGGTCTCTGCTGGAGGTCATGGATGAGGGACCATCTCGAGGGAGTGCAGCCACATCCCCTCGTCCTCCGGCACCTTGAAAGGCGATCTCGGAACTCCGGGCCGGCTCCTCTCAGCTGGCCTTGGACCATTTGGCTTTGTAACCGGAGCTCTCCCAGCTGCCGGGCTGGGATTACTCCATTTCCGATCTGTGTCCCTCTGCCCTTCCTGAATGAAACCCAAGCCCCGCGCTGGCACAGTGCTTCCCAAGGGGTCGCAGCTAGCCCCCCGCATAGCTCAAAGGTCACCCCGAGCTCCGCTTGGTTGGCGAGGGATGCTCACCCTCCGTGGGCACTTTCCAAGGGTTTCCACGGCCCTACTGAGTGGTCTTCGCCAGACGGCCACATCTAGCCCCATGACCACAGGGGTGACAGAGCGGCGGTCACAACGAAGGGCACCCAGAGGCCACAAGCAAAGCAAGAGGTCCTCTGTGACCTGCGCTGTGGCACCTACTGAGAGCGCTCATGAGAGGAAACCCATGGTGAGGGTGGGGACTGGAAGAGCGTCCAGGGATGTGGGACGAAGCCACAGCTTGAAGAGGAAGGAGGGAGCAGAGGTCTCCCTCCGCAGACCCCAAAGTCACGGTGATGCCGTGAGATACACAGGGGAACTCGGCACCAATCCTCAGCCTAGCAGTGCGCAGGGACAGGGCAGGGAAGGTCACCGCTCCCCAGCCCGGTGGGGCTCAGCTCGAGGGCACAGCTGCAGTGCACGGGAACTAGGAGCGCAGAGCCCTGACTCAGCACCATCATCCACTGGCACAGGGACAGATGCAGGACGCAGCCTCTACCTCCCTCACCTTTCCAGAGGGAGAGGCAAAGGCTCTGCTGGTGTTCCAGGGGGCTGGGAGGAGCAGTTCCCCACCAGCAGGAAAAGGAACCCCAAGATCCCAGTAGGAAGCAGCGAGTTTTGCCACACGGGACCCCAGGCAGCAACATCTGGCCCACCGTCTGCCACCGCAGCATGGGTACAGAAAGGGACAGGCATCCCCCCCTCCTTTCCCCACGCCTTGGGGTCACCGACCCACCCCAAGAGTCCCCATAAACCCCCAGAAGATCCCAGGGGAACACCTTACCTGTGCTCTGTGGGGTATTGGTTCTCAGACATCATCTTTGGCATGTGCATGGGCGGATGCGGCGGCCGCGGCACGGCGAAGGGCGGAAGGAGATGGGCCAGGGGCTGACGGTGGCACCAATGGGGACGCTGCCGCGTGGCAGAGAGTCCCCGAGAGGTCTGCGGGCAGCGGCTGTCCCTGTGCTACCTACCAACAGTTGTAGAGGCACTTGTCCCCATAGCCAGCACAGAGAGCCTGCTCGTGGCTGCAGGACGACAGCTCCGACGACGGGCTGGGCAGCTCCCGCTTGATCTTTGCCGGAGGTGGGGCGTGCAGGACCACTGCAAGGAGACCGAGGAGGGGACGGGCTCGCTCGCGCCGGAGAGAGCGATGGGGACATCACCCCTGGGAGCACTGCTTGAGTGCTCTTTGCTTGGCAATTGGGTGCTCAGTTACACCCCAGGAGCATCAGGCAACTGAAGCAGGACGGGATGGTGCCCCAACAGACCCCAGCGTTGGCACAGGAGTGAGCTGGGGTGGCAGAGGAGGGCAGAACTGGGACAGGCCCAGCAGCCCAGGATATTGCTCGTGGAGGGGGAGTTGCTCCCCCTCGGGACCCACGAGGGGCAGAGCTGGGGTTGTGAGAGGGGAGCAGGCAGCTCGACAACAGCCGGGGATGAGACACGTTGCTGCAGCCGGGCAAAAAGCCCCTCAGCAAGCGGAGCTGAGCCCAGGCTCCACAGGCAGCGGCTGCCTCCTCAAGCTGTGGAGCAAGAAATCTGGGGGCTTGACAGACTGGAGCTCCAAAAGCCCATAAACAGGACACAGCAACCCACTTATCCTCACAGGGGCATACCCAGCTTCCAGAGAGTCAGGAAATGGGACCCACCTTCCCCCAGCCCAGGTGCTCCAAAGGGACTCAGCCCCAGGGTCCCACAACTGTATGAGCTCAAGTGACAAACATCCCATTAAACCCAAATCCTCGCCACCCACTCCCAAGCCCACTTGCTATATATAAACTGAATAATATACGCTTAAGCTAATTAATTTCTAAAAGCAGGCGCTCTAGGAAAGGGAAAATGCCTCAGAGATCTGCACTTAAATAGTGCCTCAGAGGAGAGCCAAGACTAATCGGAAGTGGAGTATTAGCTTCATGCGAAGCCTAAACACAGCCCAGCCACACTGGAGAGGAGTAGCTCCAGGACAACTGTTCACAGCTTGCCAGGTAATTAGCTGCTCCCCTAATTTGTCAAAACCTCTAAAAAGCTGCTGACTCCCCTCTCTGCCTGTCCCCCTTCCTCCGAAGGGCCCAGCACAGCTGGTACCAAGGGCATAAAAGCCCCCGAGAAGGATTTGAGACACAAAGGCCAGTGCCGAGCCAGCACAGCCCCCCACATGCCTTCTGCTGGCTCCCAAGCCGGATTTATCCCACTCCTCCTCCTCCTTCCCCCCCTCCCCAGCGAGGTTTTGCCGCTCTCAGCATTTCCAGCCTTAACAGGGGGCCGGCACGGCGGCGGCAAAGTCCAGGCGCCCCACAAGCCACGGGAAAGCAAAGGGGAACTGCCTTTGGAAGGGCTCCAGCTGCCTATCGCGGGCACGGTTCTCCCAAACAGGCTCCGTGTTGTTGGAGCGAGTTGTTTTTCCGCCAGTCGTACAATGGGGTCTGGTTATTCATTGAAAAAAAAAGAAAAAAAAAAGAAAAAAAACCCTCCAGTCCCTGAGCAAGGCACCACCCTCCATTCACAAACACTTTGGAGCGCTCCATTCATGTGGCTGAGGGAGGGAAAAAAAAAAAAAAAAGAAAGGAAAAATTTCCCCAGAGCTTAGCGCTGCCATTCAAAAAAAAAGGGAAATGAGCCTTAAGATCCTAACAGAGACCAGCTGTCCAAGCCCAGACTCCGTGCAACGTTTGGATTTCCTACACAAACACCGCAGGGCTGCTCGGCGCTGCTCGTACGATGCACTCCTGATGCCCAGCTCGTGGCCAATGAGGCTGGAGGGACTGAGGGGGCACCAAGGCCACTGGGGCCAGCACCAGGGGAGGTTTGGAGTCCAGCAGCGAGCAGACAGGCAGGAGGGTTCCCTGGCTGGGAAGGAGAGCCCTGCCCCAGCACCCAACGTCTCAGAGAACGCTGGTGCACGAGCACTTTTACCCTTCCAGGGCCTGCCCTTGGCACTGTAATTAAAAGCTAAAAAAACATATAAAAATAGGCAGAGGGAGCAGCTCAGCTATGGATGGGGCTGGAGAGCATGCCTCGGCAGATCCATTCCAGGGCCAAGCCGTGGGAGCACCGAGAGCACCCGTGGGTGCCTGATGGCCCCTCTCCGGGCTGCTTTAACCCCTAGGGATGAAAGGTTTTTGGGGAGGCTGGGCAAGGGACCAGCCACATGTGCCACTGCCCTGCCCAGACAGGAGGGGAAGGTGGGGGAGCTCAGGCAAACCACCCCGAGTGCCTTTACAACCAGCCAAACTGGAGATGCCCCAAATGCCCACCGCCAGCCAAGAGGTCTCCCACGGAAAGGGGCGACGCTCCAAAGCCACCTGAGACCTTGAACTCCCAGCGAATCCTTTCGTGGGGGACGGGGCAGGTTGTTCCCATCCACCAGCGTAACTGGAGCTCCAAAAGGCCGAGCCTGGAGGATGCTGGCTTTGCCAGCAGCACCCACTGTCCGGGCCGAGGGGAAGGCAATGAAACCACCACTTCCAGCCCAGGGCCCTTGGCACCTGCTCAAGCCGTCACCTGGGAGCCGAGCTCCGCGCCTGCCCCTCCATCTCCCGGCGCTGCAGGACGCACCCAAGGTCACGCCAGGAGAGGAGCCAGAAATAGAAGCCAGGCTCCTGCTTTTCTTTGTTTAAACAACTCTTCCTCACAAACAAACCTCTTGCTTTCATTCTGGTGTGTAAGAAAACCCACTCCGTGCCCTGCCCGTGGCTTTTGCCACGTGCCTCCCGTGCAGGGAGGCCACAAGTACCCCGGGAACAAACCACCTCCTGTGGTCCTTGATCTCCTCAGAATGTTCCCACTGCTTCTCAGGTATATAAACAACTGATGGAGGTTGTACACCCTTCCACCCTTTTCCCCAGGACCACATTGCTGGTGCACCCACCCCTGTGCCCGCTCAGGGATACAGCATGACAAAAGGCGTGGTGAGCTCTGTGGAATCACCCACGGCCTCCTCGCCTTCCCAGGAGGATGCACCACTTCCCTGGGCAACTCAAAAGCACTGAATCCAGCCTCCTGCTGCTCAGTCCAGGGCGCTGAGAACAAAACACGCCTCATTCAGAGCAGCCCTGCTTTCCCTGCAGTGGGATTTGCTCCCCAGCACAGCAACCCACTGCCCTCCGGCACGTTATTTTGCTCCCGAGCCCCAACTTTAAGCCCTGTCTTCGAAGGATCTCGGCTATGGAATTGGGAACAACGAGTGGGAAGCAGTGGAGCTGCAGGCAGCTACGACAGGGTTTTAGCAAGGCGAGAAGAATGCTGCAGTTCTGAGTCTCCACGCAGCACATGCAGCAGTGCATGACCCCCCCACACACACTGCAGGGGGGTCCAAACTGAGCCTGGTTTTTGCTGCTGTGCCAAGGAAGCTTGGCCTTGAGAGTGCACGATGGGGCAGGAGACTGCAGTTTGCTCAGGGTAAGAGAGCAGTAGATCCCTCAGTGAAAAGGCACACAACTGCAGGAGAAGTCCAGTGAGCGTCCACAACCAACCTTAGGGGCTAAGGAGGGATTTACCTTCCCCTGGGAGCTAAAGGACACCGAACCCCAGTGCGACCACCAGGCCAGGAAAGCAGCCCGTCCCTGCTACTGAAAGCCAGGTGCAGGCAGGAGCTGCACTAGAGCCATCCCTCTCTTCCTTTCTACATGGCACAGGGTTCAAAACCGGAGTGGAATGAGAAAATAGGGTCAGAAAGCTGTAAATTGGAGCTTCTCTCTTCTTTAAAATCTCTTCAGTGCAGGGATGGAAGAGCCAGGCCCCCCGTTCCCCTCCACCTGAGCCTCAGCCCCCTCAAAGCCAACACAGCAGCAGCAAAGAAAACCTTTGCTTTCTCTCCCTAGGAAAGTTAAGGAAGATTATGGTAGTGGGAAGTCATGCAGGGAGATCTCTTTTGATGAAGTCGTTTCAACACTTGGTCTTCCAGGCTGAGCAGGTCAAAACATTTTAAGAGTCCTGACCAAATGCCTTTTTTTCTTTTTCCCCTCTTTTCCCTGCATTACCCAGAAAAGTTTGTCTCTCCTCCCTGAGCTCTTCAGGTTACAAGGAAACAAGAGACTGCCAAAAGGCACTGGAAACAGCTTCAGCTCCAAGAGCCACCCTCCCACGCACACTGCAGTTTCTACCGCTCCGAGCAAGAGCTGCCGGGCTGTGCCGGGGATGTCAACAGCCCGTTGTGTTCCTGACTCCAGGCTCGCCTTTTATCTCAGGGGAGACAGGGGAGAGAGCACATCTGAAACTTGGGCTGTCTGGAACAGCTTCATGGCAAGCTTCCCACTCCGAAGTAATCAAAAAGCAATAATTAACATGCATTTGCTGTCGGAGGAGATACCCTGCTGCATGCTGTGACAAAGCTGGAATGAAAAATCTGTTCGACTGCAGGCTAAATTTGATTTCCTTTAAGTTCCGTAGCTGTCTGGCTCAGCAGCAAAAACCCAGCCACCGACACCAAGCTACTACTTGTGTTTGCCAGGTAACGACTCAAAACATCCTGATTCCACCCCCCTCCTTCCCCTCCGACCGGCCCTCAGAGGTCCGGAGAGCCATTCCCCAGCCCCTGCCCTCGCTGCTAACCCACCCCGGCAACGCGCCGCGGCTCCGAACCAACTCTCGCTCTTATGCAATTCACGAGGGACTGCATTTTCGCTGGCCTCCTTTGAAACATGCTCGCTTGCCAGTGATTAATGCTGCTTAAAGCGGCTCAAGTTTCACCGCTCAGGCCCGCTCTTGCCAACAGCGCTGGGCCAGGACTGGAAAGAGCTCCAGAAGCTGCAGAGATTGTGGCTAACCAAGGAGCCCAGCACGGGCTCTCGCTTCTACTTGGAAAGGGAAAGGAGCATTTAGAAGCAAATCCACCTTACTGTGGATGAGCAGCGTGTCTCAGAGGAGCCCAGAGACAAATCAGAGACATTACCATGCTTTTGGCCACTATTTTGCCCCTTTACAAAAGACAGGACGCTGCAGGTTTGATCTCGATGAACCCAAACCACACGTGCTTTCTCCCAAAAGCCCATGATTCCACATTTCAGCCGCAGCAACAACTGCCTTCCCAAGGAAGCAACTCCAAACCCAGTGCAAAGTTTTGCACAGGCACCCAAACATCCGCCCCCTGGAGAACAAAAACCCGAAACAATCACTTACAGTTGTCAGACTGGAAATCTGGGACAAACTGTTCATCATCGGGGACCTGAGCTAAAAGAACCAAACAAAAAAGTGCATTTATGGTGTTTTCCGTTCTCAAGAATTAAATTCTCGTAGAGAGGCTTTACATGGCGAAAGGTGGAGGTGAAGACTTGCCTTCAGCTAGCCAGGCCTCTTGTAGCTGGCTGAGATCCTGGAAGAGCTCTGGAAACAGAGTGAAAGACTTATGTGCTCCACAGAAGAATAAATAAAACTGCCATTACTTGCAGGATTATTTCTAAACCAATGAACGCGAGGCGAACGATCCCGCGGGGCCGCAGAGAGGCCGTGGCCGCCCGGGCCAGCCCTGCCTACCTTCCGAGTCGTGGGCTAGGTCGGTCTCCAAAAATTTCCTTTTCCTATCGGACCCCGGCCGGCCTCGGCCCTCCTCTGCACAGGACTTCTGCAACAACCAGGGCGACAAACAGCTGCCCGTGAGAGCCCCCAGGACTGGAGGGCGACCCCAGGGACGGCAGGGTGCCTCCAAGGGCAAGGGGGGCGCTGCCAAGGATGGGGGGTGGGTGCCCCAAGCACGGGGAAGGGGGTGCCCCCGAGGATGGGGAAGGGCGGTGTCAACAGGGATCGGGGGGGGCAGACTTACGCCGGGGCCCATGAAGGGAACCTGCTGGTCGTAGAAGCCGTCCATGGTGCGGGGGAGGCGGGCAGTGCCCCCGGCCCGCTCAGCATCGACGCCGGCCCGCGAAGAGGGGTCCCGCCCGGGCTCCGGCAGGTGCGCGGCTGGTGGGCGGAGTGCACGGGGA
>VWZF01002188.1:346517-387257 GCA_013396755.1 Sclerurus mexicanus
GCTTAAAGGGGCCGCGCCCCCTGCAGCGGGGGGTGCGGGGGGACGGGGGGGCGGCCCGAGGGGCCCCATCCGGCTTAGGATCACGGCCCGTGCACGCCGTGCCCAAGAACCTGCGGGTGGGATGGGCCCCGGGCCTCGCAGGCCGTGGGGACCCGCTGCAAAGGCCGTGAGGCCCCCTCGTCTTTCTTGGGAGGTGGTTTCACACCAGCAAGGCGCCGTCGCACGGGTCCCCCTGTATGCCCCGGGTTAACCCGCGCCTGAGCCCTGCTTGGGTAGCCATTCCCCTGCAGGCACCCTGGAGCCAGGATTGGCTTTGAGAAGGGGACAGGGGAAAAGTAGTTCCCACCTGAAAGGGCTTTTGGGCTGCCCCGGCCACGGATCCCTCCCAGCAGGTTCGGGAACACGTGCCCTTGCAGGAATGCAAATGTCCCAGCGGCTTGGGAATGAGTGGAGGACAGAGTGGTGCTCTGGGGGCCTGCCAGGCACCCTGCTGCATCATTTCCATGCTAAGAGCATCAGTTTGCCCTCTAACTGAGGGTGGGGAGACCTGCCGTGGGGACCTGCCAGCGGCTGCTCAGGGAGGATGCAGCACTTTGCGCAGGATAAACAGGCTGCGTGGAGGCCTCGTTGTTGTGGGCTGGGAGGTTACTGCTGGAAAAGGCATAAACAAGGGATAGCGCTCAGTTCCAAACTGCTCTTCTCAGCTTGGGAAGGAGAGGAAGACTGCTGCTCGGATCCTGGGCAGTTGCCCAGGGTTAGGAAGCCTGTCAGTACAGTGTTGTCCCTGGCCAGTTTGAAATGCTCAGCCTCAGGTCGCGGGCTTGTCCTTGTCCTAGGGGAGCTGCGTGGCATGCCCTGGGCTGCTGGTGGGAGTCCCTCTGCCCATGCTGGGTCACCAATGAGTTTCCAGAGCCCTCCAGGGCCACCGCCACCGCCCAGGGATAATGCTGGTCTTGGCAGGTAGCTCATGTGTCATCGTGTCCCGGGTGGAATGGCGGGGGGCTGCCAGGATACGCCGGGTGCCTGTGTGCTGGGGGCAGGAAGGGCACGGAGGGCAGCGAGGACACCCAGCTGCCCGGGGGGCTCTGCAGTCGCCGCTGCTCTCACTTCCCCTCTGCACAAAGGCAACCGGGATTAAATCACCGCAGGTAAAATTAGCAGATGACACACGAGCAGGTGGGTGGCAAAACCCGGTCCTGGGAGCACGGTGGGCTGTTGGGGCGAGCTGGGTCAGCGCAGAGCTCAGGGTCACGGTGGGTGACCCGTGCGCTGTCTGGGGGCTGCCCAGCACCCCTGGGAGGGGACAGAGATGTGATGGGACTAAGTGCAGCTGTGGGACGGGCAGGTGAGAGGTCACAGGGGTGCCTCGGGAAGATCCAAAGCCTCTGGAGAGCTAAGGCTGGGAGGGGGACTGGAGACGGGTGCCTGCTAAATTTAGAGCCCACTCAGGGGGAAAAAAAAAAATAAATAAAAAATTTGCAGGCTCCAAATTTAGCCGGATGCAGCTCCCACTGAGCACTGCTCCACCGTGCTGCCGCTGCCAGCACCCCTTCAGCCCCGGCACCCTGGATTGGGCACAGCCTGTTTCGGTCCCCAGAGGTGGGGACCCCACACCTGACCAGGAGTCACCCCCCACGCAACCCCAGGACCAGCCGAGATGTTCATCACCATCTTTATTAGAGGCAAGCCCACAGCAGTCCAGGTGCACACAGTGACACGCGCTACGCTACGGACGCCATTCCATGCAGGCAACCACAGCTACACACACAGCAGAAGGAGGGGGCTGGGGCTCCTGTGGGAACGGAGCTCCCCAGCTCTCAGGGATCCCCCAGTGCAGCGCTGGCACCGGTGTCTGGGGCGGTTTCTCGGGGTTTCGTTCCATCCCATGCCCTTGGGAGCTGGGCCGAACTGGGAGACGCTGAGAGGAATAGGGGGGTTCAGAGCCTCGAGCATCCCTCAGCTGCATGGCATATTCCTCACTGGAGCCAGAGACGCCTGGGCTGAAGGGTCCCTCCTGGGCTGGGGACCTTTGCACCATCAGACTAAGGAGGTCGGGAGCTGCCGTGGCTGTTGAACCGCGCCTTTGGCAGGGCAGGAGCAGATTGGAGCCATGTCCCCCGGGGCAGGTGGCGAGAACCATCTCCCTGACCATCAGAGGTGATGTCTCTATTGGAGCTCAGCACTCCCGGCAGACCAGCGCTGGTGTATCATCATCACGCCCTGCAGGACACACGGCTGAGCTCTCCCCTCGGGATTTAAACTCAGAGGAGCACTCCCTGCCCCCAGTGCTGCCAGGCCTGTGGGTGCGGGCATGGGCGCAGTGCCTCCCTGCTTCCCCTGGCTCCACCGCCACTGACAGCAAACCACAGCAGAGACCCCAGTGCTGCTCTTTGCCCGGAGCCCAGCAAACCGTGACCGGGGGCAAGGAGCGCTCTGATTCCACGCAGGGTAAAACCCCGCATTGAGGCTGCCTGGGAAATGAAACCAAACCCGTCGACCTTGCGTGCTGCCATCCCACAGAATAAACCTGTCACCCTCTTGCTGGCAGAGCTCTGGAGATGGCAGAAGTGGGTTTTCCACCCTGCCCAAGCGCGGCGCTGTGAGGCACTGCCGCCCTCGGGACCGGGCTGGGGGAATGGAGGCAGCTGGTTTATGGGACCTGGCTTTTGTTTGGCCTCGCTCCAGTTGCTTTCACCTGGCTACTCATTAACAACCGCCTCGGGTGACGAGGACGAGGGTGGATTTATGCGCTGCTGGTGAAGTGTGCCTGTGTATGCTCCCTTTCAGCTCGCTGTTCACTCCAAAACATAACAGCAGCACTCTCTACACTGCCGGAGGAATGCTACTGAAGGGGGACCTGCAGCATCAGGAGGGACGGGATGGCTACTAGGACACTGGGGAGGACAGGGTGGCTTGTCCCAGCCCCGTGGCAGGGGCATAGTGGGGACAAGCAACGATTTTTCTACTGGAGGCGACATCAGTGGGGCACACACTGCTCCCAGCTTGTTCCCGGCAGCACAGGAGTCTCTGCCAGACCCAAGGGAGCTGCCTGGGAGCAGGATTGATTCAGGAGCTGCGTGTGCCCCACGTGCAAGGCCACCGCTGGAGGCAGCGGGTGCCTGCAGGAGCAACCAGCAGCCCTTTCTGTGGGCCAGTTCTGCCAGCTCCTGACTTCTGGGAGTGCATCCAGACCACCACAGCCTCCATGCGTTCATCCATTCTCTGGTTCCCGTGCATCCTGGGGAGAAGCCGCATTGCAGGATCTCTCCGTCCACGGGTGATACCCGCTCGTGCGTCGCAGCTGGGCTCTGGCAGCTGTGCAGCAAACAGCATCTGTGAGACTCCTTGGGTATGGAGCAGGGAGACCCCACACTCCCTGCAGCCATCCAAGAGCATCAGTGGCAGCATCAGTCACACCAGGAAAGCACCAGACTGGTGAAGCACACGGGCGGATATGTCAAAGGGCAGCGGGGACATTTCCAAGTGAGATGAGCTTCTGGATGTCTGTCCCCAGCCCCTGGTGCAGGCTGGCAGGCTTTAGGAAAGAAGAAAGTTTATGTGGAAGGAGGTGCCGTGGAGGAGAGCCACAGGGAAGGGAGGTGGTATCTGTATCCAGTCCGGGTTCATAAAAAGGTGACCCCCAAAGTTTGCTAAATAAATACATAAATATAGACACAAAGCCCAGAGCTGGGGCACAGGGGGTTCCCGAGATTGGCAGCTCCCCCAAAGTTCCTTTTTATGCCATTTCCCCATCGAAACAGTCTCTTCCCATCCACCCCACAGTTATCCCTGGGCACGGTCAGACCCCAGCCTGTCCCACACTTTGTGGCTCACAGTGATGGCTCTTTGCATCTCTCTTAAACCCCACAGCAGAGAGGTGAGTGGCTGAGACAGCTCCTCCAGGTTAAGGAAATAAATAATTCCTCCCATTGCAGGGGTCGGAGGACAGACAGCCAGTGCAGCAAGACATCCAACGGCCTTCGGAAGGGTGAAAAATAAATAAGTGGAGCTTGGCATTGCCTCAGGAGCAAATTCTCTCACAGCTCAGATGAGGGGTATTTAAATAAAGGGGGGAAAAAATCTCAGTTCTAGTGCTGCTCCAGCAAATGTGTTCCCTGCATGCCAGCCTGCCTTTGCCCACTGCTTCCATCCCAGCTGGAGAAGATGCTTATGGGAAGGAGCCTTCAAGATCTTCACAGGATAAAGCCTCTGCTGGGCTTGGAGGGGGAGTTTCTGTCCCAGCCACAGGATAGGGATTTGGGGAACCCCGACAGCAGGCGGTGGCTGGGACTCTGGGTGCCTCCAGGCTGTGGCTCCTTGGATGCTGTTTAATCCCGAGTTCGGCTTCTCCTCTTCAGGAAAAAGAAGCTGCTCTTCTGGGGTGGCCCCAGCAGCATTGGCACCTGGCTTTTATGTGTAATTCTGACCTAAAAAAAAGGGGAAAAGCCCAGCTCAGTAAGGGGGTCCTGATCTGTGAGTCCTCCAGGCCACCCCCCAGCCCCAAGACCCTGGGGAGTGACTCCAGCCAGTTGGGAGCAGTTCGGCACCGAGCACAGGGACAAAGAGCTCTGGAATCACATCCAGGCAGTGTGGGGAGAGGGTTTCTCCTCTGGGCAAACTGCCTGCTGAATGGTGGAGGACAGCACTGCAACTCCCCCAGGAAGGGATGCTGCTGTGCCCACCCGCCCAGAAAGGGATGAGTGTGTCCCTGTCCCCACAGGTCCCACGATGGTTTGTCATGAGTCCAGAGCCTTCAGGGCACAGCTGATTGGGTTCTGCAGACACCCACCAGAAAGCATAGGAGCCTCCCTTTAAATCCAGAGGCTTTGCCACCAGATGCCAAGGCTGTCCAATCCTGCCATCCTGGCAGCACCTGCAGCCCCATCCCAAGATCCTGCCAGCCCCTGTCCACCCCAGCTTCCTGAGCCTTCCCCAGGGACTCACGGTGCAGGATGGCTGCATCCAGGGCTCCCCATCCACCTGCATGGGCAGCAACTTGGACGTCCTACAAAGCACAAAGAGAGGGAATAGGGGGTGACATAGGCAACAGGTTCGGCTGTAGGTCGAGTGCTCAGCTGTGACAGGGACAAATACCTGATAGTGACAGAAGAACACTGGGCCAGTCTCCTCCCTGCGCTTTTCAGCCCCGTGTAGATCTGACCCATCTCCATCGCGCCCTCCAGCCCCACCACCTCCAGGAGGTGGTCGCTGAGGTCTGCAAGAGAGAGGGGTCTGAGTTGGTTCCCCCACCCCCAGGGATGCCCTGCCTTCTGCCATCGTGCGAAACAGCAGGGCTGGCACACCAGGGCTGCTGGCTGCCCTCAAGCGCAGCAGTGTTGGTGGCACTGCGGGGATACGTCCTGACGTCCTTCGCATCTCAAGACTGCCAGTCTGGGTGTTTGCAGTGCTAGGCAGCGCTGCTCCCCAAAATCTCTGGAGGCAAAATAGTCCTGGTCTGCACTAGCACCTGGGCCTGTATGGCTGCAGGGTCCCAGCCCAGATCCCCGGCCCCTCGACTGTTTGTTCGCATTGTATGAAATGGTGACGCCCCAGCCCCGGGTGCCCTGGGCTGCTGCAGCCGCCCAGGAGCCAGCATGCATGGCAGAGTCCTCAGTGTGAGAAATCTGCTCAAACCCCAGGGTTTTGCTCCTTTTCCTAGCTCATCTTGCTCTTCTGGGCTGCCAGCAAGGGCACCCGACTCTGGCACAACTCGATCCTTCAGGTTTCCCTTTCAGGTTCCACCCCTGCCACTCTACCCATGAGAAGCCCTCTGCGCCTATCCTACCCACCCACAAGCGGGGATGTCCCCAGGGTGCCCACCCTGCTGTCCCTTGCACGCCTTTGGGACTGGCTTTTGCTCTGTCCTGCTCCCTGCTGCCTCTTTTCACTGGCTCACCCAGGCCAGTGATGGCCTGGGATGTGACACAGCCATCCCTGCAGTGTCGTCACACTGGGGCTGTTTCTGACCCCAGCCCCAGGCTGTGGGAGGTGGTGGTGGGTGGAAAATCCAGGCACTTTGCCTACTTTCCTGGCCGCTTTCTCCCCGACTGTTACCCACTGGGGAACGCTGCCAGCACTTCAGGCTGCCCTCGCCCACGGGGACGGCTCCAGTGGCTGCAGCAGTGGGTGCAAGGTGCTGGCCAGGGCACAGTGTGGGTACTGTGCTGCTCCTGAACCCCACGCCCAGGCTGCCAGCACTGTGACAGAGCCTGAGAGGAGGCGGTTACGAAACCCCTTGATGCCAGCTCTGCAGCTCCATTCCAGCTCCTCCTTTGCCACATGGTGGTGTCATCCTGGCACCCCAAAAGACAGTGAGCCAATACCAGTCCCTCCAGTGCTGTTGTTTCAGAGCTGGAGGGGTGCCCAGTGCCTCTGTGCTAACCCCGCACCCCCCTATCGCCCACTGCTCACCCTGCACGCAGAACTTCAGCTCCTTGGCATCGGTGACCACCGTGCCGGGCAGCTTCTCCGGTGCCTTCTTGCCCAGCCGGTTGTAACCACGCTGCTTCTTGGTTTCACCCCAGAGGTTGGAGCCACCGTACATGCTGGGGATGTTGAGAATGGCGATGCCCTCCAGGGACGTGTTGCTCAGGTCTAGCAGGGTCCCGTCGCACTGCCAGGTACGTGGGCAGTGTCAGAATGTGGGCTTGGGTGGGGGGGGAGCTGGTGCCCATCACCATGGAGCCGAGCCTCCTCTCCCCCCACAAAGGAGCACAGATCCCTGGGCACAGTAAGACACAGGATAGTCCCCTGGCTGGCACAGGCGGCCCTGGGGTGGCTGGGGTCGGAGATGCAAACAAATACTCCCCACTTTGCTTTCTGAGGGCTGGCAGCCACCACGTCACCCTCCTTGTCCTGCTCTCCCCTCTATTTCCACAGGAATTGCACATGTCTGAAATGCCAGTTTCAAAAAGCAAATTCCTGGGTGACCACATAAAACCTTGGCTGGGCTCGGTGCTGTGACGCAAAATAGGAGGCAACATCACCTTGGCCCTGAAGTGACTTCCATCCAAGGAGCTCCAGCACATGCTTCCCCATTTCCCCTTGCTCCAACTGACTCCAAAGGACTGGAAAGTCTGGCTGCCCAAAAAATAGCTCAAACCTGTGTGTCTTCAAGAGACACTTGGAAACTAGAAATGAGGCTGGAAGGAAATGATGGGAAAGGCGTCAGAAGGAAAAATGTCAGGTTTTGGAGTGAAATCCACGAGATGCCACACAGAACGGGCGTCTAATGCCTTGCTGTCCTACAGCAGGACTGCCCTGGCTGAAAATTCCCTGTAAAAGGTAAAATATCCATTGCCTGCAGCTTTGCTACAGGACTGAAAGCAGCAGCTGTGGAAATGCATTCCTTAACTTCAGGTCTTCTCACATTACCCAGACGTGGATCCCCTTCCTAGATACCTCCGGTGGAAGCAGCCACTTTCCCATCCCACTGGAATTTCTCTAGAGCATTCCTGTTTTCCTGGAGGCATCTGCTCTCTACCTGCCACTCTGTGCTTCAGCAAATGCCAGCACAGCTTTTTCCTTGCATCTTGGTGATGCAAAGGCATCTCTGCTCTCACTTGCTATGCCGAGAGGAATGAAACGGGCTGACAAGCCCCTGCTGCTGCTCTGACTCCAGTTGTTTTCCTCTAGCAAAGGTTTGTAGCTTATTTTTATCACCCCCTTGGCCAGAGCTGAGGACACCAGCCCCGTGTATGCGGAGCTGGGTGCTCACACGAGCAAACCCCTCAATGTGTCCGATCCGTTCTGCCTGCCCTGATGCTGTGGGATCTTATTTTTAGCCTCGCATTGAAAGCAAAACGCAGGGATCTTCTGGTTTGGGAAGGAAGGACTGTCTTTTGGAAAGGATGTAAGTCAATTCATTCTCAATACGTCTTAATGACATTGCGATTTGCAGGAAGACAAAAGACTTCAATGCTCTGAGCAGTGGCTACCAAGAAAGAAAGCTTCAACTCCTTGTGGGGTGGACAACATACCCTGAGCATCACCTCCAACCTCAGGCCCCTTTCCCACCTGCCTGTGAGGCAGCGGGTACCAACCCAGCCACAGCGGGATGGGAGTCGGTCGGCTGCCCAGGGTACAGGATGATGGGATGCTGCAGGAGCCTGTTCCTGCCCACAGCTCCCTACGCCTGCCCACACCCCCACGGGCGGGAGCAATTCTCCCTGCGGAGTCCTCCCTGGTTCCTGTGCCAGCGAGCTACAATGGGCCCTTTGAGCAGGGGCAGCTGATGGTGTGCTGGCAGTGAAGTTGGAAGGAGAAATTTGCAGCTGGGGGAAAAAGCAAATTCATTTCCAGAAGTCGTAGAGCGAATGAGTGCCAATTTCCAAAACAAAACTGCCATTTCTCTGCGAAGCTGACAGTTGCCTGGGAGCCGAGGGAGGAGGACGGGCTGCTGCTGCTTTCAACTTCATATACTGCGGGATTAACGCTTTCCTGCCAATGGGCTCAGCTGGTGGGGAGCACCCGGCAAGGAACGGGGGGCACCTCGTTCCCACCTCCAGCAGCATCAAACCCCACAGACAGGGATTTTATCCACCCTGGGACACCGCTGCGTGGATAGGGAAGTGGGTGAGATGGTTTTGATGCCGCTCTTGCCCCTTCCCACCGGCTTCCGTGGGTGCAGCCAGCCGTCTCAGGCTTTGGGAAGGGATGAAACTCCCCGTCTAGAAACAGGCATCAAAATCACTCTGCCCATGGCCACACGTCTGCAGAGCCAGTGCCCCGGGCTCTGCCCCACTCTCTGCCCACTGCCAGCACCCCTGTGCACACCACCTGCTCTGATTCCCACCAGTTTCATGCAGCAAGCACTATTTTTCTCCCCTCACCCTCCAGCCTAAGTTATAAAAGGGTGGTTTATCCAGAGATAAGGAGAGACGGAAGTTTACAGCCCGAACCCCCCAGCGCCACCGGAGAAGTGACAGCACTCTTAGCAACCACGAGCCCTCCTCCCGACTCTAATTAAAGGCTGTTTCCATGTCATCCAACGAGCAGCGCGGAGTTTATAGGGAGAGTATTCCAGGCACGCTCTCAAATACAGCTGGAAGTGGGGAATACAGGCTTATTCTTCTGCCCGCAGCTGGCTGGCTTTGCGGCAAGTGCCGCGTGGTGGAATAGGGGGTCGTGCCAGCCACTGTGTCCTCCTGCCACCGTGAAGGGTCAAAGCCATGGTGGCACCCTCTCCCAAAGCAGCCAGAAGTCCTGCCTGAGAGACCCACAGCTCCCCGAAAGCCTTTGTGCTGTGGCTGGAGCCAGGGACCCCCCAGGAAACCCACCTCCACCTCAACGTAGTCGTGGAGCTTCTTGCAGGTGGCTGCAAAGGTCTCCGATGTTCCGAATTCGAAGTACCACAGCTTGTTCTTCATCCTGGGGCAGAGAGACAGGTCAGCATCCTGCTTGGATGTGGTGCCTTGCCCCAGTTAGCAGCAGGATGGGCTGCCAGGGATTGTCGTGCTGGGGACACGAGCCATGGATGGGGACGTGAGCCATCGTAGGGAGGGACTGCCAGCATCATGACCCTAGGGCGCTGTGTGACAGAACAGGGGGTGGCTCAGGCACACCTGGCTTGGACAGCCTGTGGAGGGGGAAGATAGGGGTGCTGGGTGCTCTCTTGGCATGGGATGGGACGGGATGGTGGATCTTGACAGGGCTGCTGGGGATGGGGTACCCCGTGGAGGGGACGTCTCACAGCTCAGAACCCTCCTAGCACCGTGCCAGGCAGCCCCTGACCATGGCTCATCCCCTGCATCAGGCTTTGACGGGGGGCTGTAAGCTCTGAGGAGCTGTAAGCCCATTTCAGGGCAGAGCCAGACACTTTGGTCCATTCGGGATTTTTCTCGCAGTTATTTCCGAACCTGGGGATGGGGGTCACAAGCCACAGCTCCTGCTGCCGTCACCCCATTTCCATGCGCCCAAAGCACAGCAGGAGCAAGCTGTGACCTGCTGTCTGCCCTTCCTTCACTGCCTGGCCTGCTCCTGCCTGTCCTGGAATTCTATGCTAATTATAAAGCATGAATGAACGTAACTGGGTGCGTGGCCAAGTTCCAGCAGCCTGACACATCGCACGGGGCTCGAAGGAACACCCCAATCCCCACCGTGCCTGGCCCTGGCCCCCCACCATGCCAAAGTCCCCTTGGCATGGTGCACGGCAGCACCAAGGTGTCCCCCCACACCCAGCTGCTGCAGGGGCCCCGGGAAGCTGTTACCTGCTGTTGAATTTCTCAGGGTGCTTTTCCCGCATGATGTGGAAGCGGTGGGCGATGGAGGCGTCCTGCAGGGAGCAGGAGCACAGAGACATCAGTGGGAGCAGGAGCACAGAGACATCAGTGGCACGGCAGAGAAACAGACCCCCCCCACTTTGTGCTCCATGGCCGTATGACGGGATATGGGCACTCAGCTCTTCGTGCTCATCACCGGCCCCCCGTGACACAAGAACACGGCGTGGGGGCCGTGCCAAGGCAGCCAAGGCGATGGAGGGACCCTCAGCAGGGCTCCTCCCAAAGCTTAAGTGAGATGTAATTAGTGCCCTTGGCCTCCTTCCCTCATCCCAGAGGCTCCACAGGGAGGGCATGCTGAGGAGGGAAGAGGGGGCTACCAGCGGAGCAGTGTGGCTCTGAGGACACCCTGGGATCTGGCACCCTGACAGTTCCCCTAGCAGGGTGGCAGCTCTCCTGAAGCTCATCACAACCTCTCCTTATGCAGGGTGGGGGGTGTTTAAGCCCAAGTCAGAAGCCGTCACCAAATGCCACCTGCGGTGACACCACCTGGCATTTGCAAGAGCTGATGTGAACCCAGAAGCATCCCACAGAGCTGCAGGTGGGTACCCACACCCTGGTGGCACCCTTGGCCCAGGACAAAAGTGCTGCAAGCCCCCAGGAAGAGAAGGGCTTTCCCCAGAGCCCTCCTGCTCGCAGGATTGACCCCCAGCACCAGGGGAAACCCCTATGGCATGGGGTTGCCATTCTCCCCTGGTGGAACGTGGGTCTGAGCACCAAAGCAGGACTTTCCTGATGGGTGCTGTCTTGGCAGGTGGACTGTCCTCATCCCTGGGACCCCAAACTTCCCTGAACCCTGTTTAAGCTCCTTTCACACTTGCTTTTGCAACATTCCCACCAGGAGGAGAGAAATCCAATGCCTGCCTAAGTATCTAAGCGCTGCCATTACAAATGACAATAAAAGCAGAAAAACAAGGCCAGGAGACAGAGGGAGGTTGGGAATGTGAGCAAGGAGGAAGAGGGAGGGAAAGACCCATCCCTGCCTCGTGGAACTCACCACTCCAATGGAGAAGTAGTTGTTGATGATAGTGGATGGGACAGGATCTCCACTGGCCTCCCTGTCACTGGGAATAACGTCTATCTGCCAGCGGTCCAGCATCACCTCCGTGCTGTGCTCGATGTCTTTCAGAACCTTCATCAGGTTGCCTCCTTCGTAGCCTGGAAGGGAAAGAGGAGGATGAAGGAGGATGAAGGGGAGGACAGCCATGCCATGTTGGGTGCCTAGCACCCGTGGGAGCCCAGGGATGCTGCTACGGCACGTCCTCACAGCGGGGCAGAGATTTCGGCTCATGGTGGGGCTCTCTAGATGGAAAAGGTTGGGCAGGACCTGGCTGTGGGGGGGGTTGAGGAAGCAGTGGCCGCTCTTTTTGGAAGGGGCTAGAGGCACCAGGCTGAGATGAAGCTCTAAACACATCCCAGAAGCCCAGGAGTCCTCCCTCCCCTGGGAATGCACCCCCCCAGCTACACTGGAGGGTCCCCGAGGGCCGGGCCCCCCCCGGGCAACACTCGTGTGGCCTCACCTCCTCCCCAGCGCAGGCACCGTGCCAGGTCATTGCCCGTTCCCAGGGGCAGGACAGCCACCGGCGGGTGCTTCACCAGGTTTGCCTTATCTGCAATTCAAGGGGGAAGAGGAGTTTGGGGCTGACAAGGCTCGTTCCCTGCTTCTCTCCATGTCCCTCTCGGGCTGGGATGATGCTATTGGCAGGAACCTCCCCCACTGTCACACGGGCAGTATCTGTGGCAGGTCACCGAGGATGCGGGCAGATGATGCTCTGTGGGGACACAGCCATCCCTTGCTCACCTATGCAGTCCAGGATCCAACCCACCGTGCCGTCCCCTCCGCAGGCCAGCACACGGAAATCCGGAGTGTCCCGAAAGAAGTTCAGCCTGGAGAAAGCCGGGAGAGACCAGGTGTGACGTGGGGGAGCAGGAGCTCGTGGGAAAGGGGAGAGGACCACCTGCAGCGACTCCGTACCCCGGCGCAGGCCCACCGCGGTCCAGGTTGTACACTTGGCGTGGGTTGAGCAGGTAGTGGAACTTCCGAAGGACTCTGGGAAGAGAAAGGCATGAGGGACTCTGCGGAAGGGAGTCCCGCACCAGGGGCGATGCCCAAGGGACCAGCAGCCCCCAGCCCTGGACCAGCAGCCCCCAGCCCTGGACCAGCAGCCCCCAGCCCTGGCAGGATGCTCTCCCTGGGCAGGACCCCACCTACCGCTCCCCTTGCCTTCCTCCGCTCTTGGGGTTCACAAGCACCAGGAGTGGGTGCGTCCCAGGCCGGGGGCTGATCTAGAGGGCAGAAAAGGCAGCTGTGAGTTCCTGCCTTCTGCTGGGCTCAGTGGCAGAGCTCACCTGCAGCCCCAGCGCAGGAACCCACCTGCAGTCCTTGCCCATCCACCGTGGTGGAGTTGAACTTGAAGCCCTGAGTGTCCTCGGGGCTGGTGCTGGCAGGGGAGTCACTCTCTGAGCGCCGGCAGTGGGATTGCCTGTCCTTTGGGGAACAGAGGTGTGGATGCCCACACTGCCCCAGAAGGCAGCGCCAGCAGCTGAGGGAGGCAGGTCGGCCTCAGTGATGCCCTGACCGGTTCTTATCACCAGCAGCAAGGAGCGGGGGGTGCTTATCAGGACAAGGGAGGCACTCACCACTATGGAAGGGTCACCCATCAGGACGAGAGGGGCACTTACCAGGACAACCGGGCAGATGTAGGATGGCAGCAAGATGTGGTCCCGCAGCGGGCCCCCGTCGCACTCTGGCTTCACATGGGAGGCACATTTGTTGTGGAGCTGGAGGGGCAGGAGAAGGGGATGCTAAGCAGCGGACACGTGTCGTCTTGTGCTCGGGAGCCTCTTCTCCCCAGGGCCGGCTATGCAGGGGGCACTGCGGGTGCCCAGTGTACTCACGGTGACTTGGCACCAGACGCAGTGCAGGCCGGTGATGCCCTGGTAGCACTTGATGCTCTTGTGGCACCTGTCGCACTTGACGGGGGAGTTGCCCTCAATCCAGGTGTGCTGCATCACCTGCAAGGCACAGGGGGACGCTGCGGGCACACGACCGACCCGCGGGCATCTTCCTCCTGCTAAGGGCAGCCACCACGACTTCGGAGGCTTGTCCTGCAGAGATGCTGACTGATCCAGTCCAGCCCCTCGCATGGCTGACTTCCCTCTCTGCTGTTCCATGCAGCGGGGACACCTGTTCCCCATCCTGGAACCATGGCAAACCTCGGGGCAGAGGTCCTGTGAGTGCCCAGGGACCGTGGACAGGCTGCATCCTGCGAGGCTTTGGATGCTGGGAATGCCTGTGAGCTGCTGCCCAGGAGGAGAGGGGCAAATCCCAGGGGGAAAAGGTGTGAGGGATCAGAGCAGGAGACCAAGGGGCCAGGAGACTCAGAAACGTGCTGGCTGTCTACTCACACTCGTGTTTCTCTTGGATTTAACATAGGTGCTGATGCAGGAGGCAATCTCTTTGGACACACACCTCTCGTGGACTGTATACTTGCAGACTGGCGAAAGAGAACCATAGACCCACAGAATCATTTAGGCTGGAAAAGCCTTCTAAGACCACTGAGTCCAACTGCTGCCCCAACACTACCAAGGCCACCACTAAACCATATCCCCAAGTGCCGGGAAGCGGGTGGCGCGCATCGCTCCCCACGGTGAGAGCTGTCCCCTCCCTGCACTAACAGGGACCGGTCCCCCCTCCCGAGGGCACTAAATGGGGTGGGACCTGCCAGCCTGGGGGTGCCACATCCCGGCAAGGGTCCAGGACTCACAGGAGCAGCAGAGGCCCTGCTTGCGAACGCCCAGCAGCATGGTGCGGCAGAAGTTGCAGTAGGCGGGTTTCTTGAAGTGCTTCAGCCTCCAGGCGTGCTGCCCATCATCCTTCACATTCTGCAGGGCAGGAGAGTGGAGGGTGAGGGGTCACTCCCCTATTGCTGGGGGTCCCAGACCCCTCAGTCCACCTTTTTTAACAGCTTTTCAGCCCCTAAAGCTCCTCACTCTGCTTGTGGGAGTTTGCTCCCAGCAGGATCATGGGCTCCCCCTGTTCCCCTTCTCCCTGGTGTTCCTCCAAGCATGCAGGCCCTTGGCATGTCGAGCTCCAGGCACCAAGCTCTGGCTCCCATGACCCCTCTTCACAGTCCGGCCACAGGGAGGATCTTGGGGGCTGACAAGAAGGTGACTCCACATCTGGGGCCAGGCCATCACCACCACGGGGTGACCGAAGCACAAGCCTCTTACAGTTGTTGCCAGGCATGAGAGCTTTGTGGGAGCCACTTAGAATTCCCCGCTTTCTTGAATTTTCCTGCCAGAAAGCCTGTCCCCCACCCCCATCTCTCCATCACTGATTTCTCCCCGCAAACTATTACCCGATGGCCAGGGATGCGCCTGAAAGAAATCAAGGCCAAAAGGATGAAAAAACAACCCAGAGAAATAAGGGGGCTTCCAACACCGCACCTCTGCTCTTTGAAGCTCACCCCATGAGAGGAGTTATGGTTTTAGGTGCTCATCTTAAGTTTTGATTAAACATTCAATGAACTGGAGTGAGCTGCAATAGCAAGGAGGGTGCCCAGCCTGCTTGGGCACGGCAGCTGGCAGTGACTGCAGCTCAGAACTGACCTCGGGGAGATGAGGGGGTGAAGGGGGCAGGGTGGGGGTGTCAGAAGCGGTTGGGGGCCAGTGTGGGGCTATGTGGTACTGTACGAATGCGGAGTCTGTTGCTGGAGGTAGACTGGATGCAGCCGAAGCTGGTCCCTGCAGGGGCACTCACAGTCTCCATCCCCAGAAGCACCAGCAAGGGGATGGTGGTCATGCCACCACGGATCCATTCCTCCAGCGTCACGGTCCCGTCGTGGTTGTAATCTATCTCCTCCATCATCGCCTTCAAGATCTGGAGGAGGGAGAAAAGGTGGGGATATGGCGATGCCGGCCGCAGCTCTGGCTGAGAGTCCCCGCGTCGGCCCCCGCTGCCCCCAGCCCCAGCACTCACGGGCTTCAGCTCAGTGGAGTCCCACTCCAGGTACTCGGCCACGTGCACCATCTGGTTGATGATATGATCCAGCTCCTGAGCACAGAGAGACCGCGGTGCCTGATGCTTAGTGATGGCTCCAGGTATGAGCAGAGTGCACAGCCCCAAGCCCCCAAACTGGGGATGTGTCAGATTTACGTTCTCATATGCCTGAGGCCACCCCAGTCCCCACCTACACGGGAATGGCAGCAACACCCCAGTCCCCAGCGGGTGCTGGTAGCTGCCTTCTGCCCTGAAAACCTGCAAGAGAATCTGCAGTGGGTTTTCCCTGGGAAAAACTATTCTGACAAACCAGATTTTCTCTGCAACAGGTTTCAACGGTGTTACCCGAAGAACAAAGAGAAAACATCCCAAAGGAGAAGGACCTGCCCGTGATTTTCTCTCCTCTGAAAGACTATGACCTGATGTAGAGCTACAATTCCTGGGGTGGATTTTTTTCTCACTGCTTCTGGATGCAGCAGACCTGGCATGTATCCCCTAGCCCTGTGCTCCACCTACTGCCTTCCTCCTCCCTTCCCATATCCTTCACCTTGGGAGTGGCCACCTCACCTTGGAGCACCTCACCTTGGGAGTGGGCACCCCAACAGTACCCTGCATGCTTCCAGCCCCCCGAGCAGCCCCCGCTCTCTCTCCTGAAGGAAGGCTCACCGAGCTGTCCAGGAGGCCATTTCCATCGGTATCATAGAGGCGAAACATAACTGGAGGGAGGAGAGAAGCTGCTGATAGTTAGAGCCCAGCCCCAGAGCATCCCGGGGCACCCCGGCCACCCAGCTCCAGGCTGCTGGGGCTCTGAGGTGGGAGCAGTGCTGTGCCAGCCCAGCTGGGGCGAGATGTGACCCTGGGGCTGCGGGCTCTGGGAGTGAAGCCCCTCTGCCAGACATGGGTAACCCAGCAGAGGGGGATGCTGAATTGAGCAGGAACATCCAGCCCTGCACCCCCTCCTCAGGCAAACCCCCTCCAGGTGATGCCCCAAGCCATTGGTCCCCCCTCCACACAGCATGACCACAGGGTCCCACTTACACTCCAACTTGTCCTCTGCTCGTCCCCTCTCCAGCAGGGACAGGTAGCAGACAATGTCCTTCAGGTGGACCACCTGGGCCAGGGGGGTAGGGGGTGGAGCGGGGGTGGCTTTCAGGGAGCTGGGGCTCTTCCGCAGGCTGAAGGGCAACCTCTTCTCCACGCTCCTTGTGCCTGTGGGCAGGAAGAGAGGCCACACACAGGAATGATACTGGGTCAGGAGTCATCCCCAGGTGGGACATGGGGACTCTGGGGTAGGGACCCATTTGTCATGGGGCTGGGTGGCACCACAGGGGTAGGGCTGGGGCCACGAAGGGGACATGGGGCTGGGGCCCATCACAGGAGCAGGGCTGGGACGCAGAGAGGACGTGGGGCTGGGTGGCACCGCAGGGGTAGGGCTGGGCACTGCCCCTCAGTCCCTGGGGCACAGACCCCCACACCTCGATCGCTGCAGGTGCAGATCGCGGGCAGGACGAGCAGTCAGAGCCCATGGGGACGTGCCCTGATGGGGATAAGCACCCGCCCAGAAGGAGTGAGAAGCTCGGCAGGCACCCAGGCAGCTTGCTGGGGTGCCAGTACAGCTCACACTTGCTATCGCCCGTGCCGACAGCAGCCTTTGGCAGATGGCAGCTCCTGGCAGGGGGCCCTTTCCAGTTCTTTTCTCCCCGGGGGCTGGCAGGAGCCGGGTGGGGGGCAGCCCTGACTCACCGCCCCGTTTCCCCCTCCCCACAAGCTGCTGCCAGGTAATTAAGACATTGAGTGACAGGGTCTCTGTGGGATGGGATTGGTGGCTTAAGTTTGCCAGGCAAAGGTGTCGAGATGCCAAGAACCCGTCGAGTTTGGAAGGTCACCACCACCGTGCGGGGGACCTGACCAGCTGCACTGCCAGGGCACAAAAACTGGGGAAGGCTTGTCACTGCCTGTGTCCCCGACACGGAGTCACAGCCAAGCCCACCTGGCGACTGAGGGCTCAGCAGAGACATGGAGGAGATCCTCGAAGAGCCTGAGGAGTTGTGAGCAGAAGCGGTGCCTGTGGTGGACTTCTGGGAAGACGATCTGGACCAGCTCGGGGAGGCATTGGGGATTGATGCTGGGGTGAGGGACACTGGCTGCAGCTCCGCCACGTTGCTGTGGCAGCTCTTGGGCTCAGGAGTGTGTCGTCCCAGGGCACTTCGAAGCGTTTTCCCATTGATCCCTGAAAAGCAAGACATATGCCCAGGGGCAGCGTGACATCAGGGTGTCCCTTACTCCAGGGACTGGGTGCTGAGTGCTCGTCCTGGCTCCTCTCTGCGAGCCCCATGCCTCTCTGTCCGAGCATCCCAGCACCCAGGGATCTCTGATGGCCCCCTCAATCTCCTGCCTGGCCCAGTAGCTCCCAGCAGTGCTCCCATCCCTGGATGGTGGCCACCACAGTGCTTGGGACCAGACGGGGAGGACGTTGTCCTCCACCATCAGCCAAAGCCCTGTGTCTGGGGAGGTTCTCCCTTGCCTTTTGCAATTTATAGTCCTTTCAGTAGATGTCTCCACGAGCCACGAATCCACCCAGGAAGGGCTGGGGGAGGCAGACTTGCTTGGCACACATTCCCTGCTCTGGGTGCTGCCAAGTGCAGGGTGGCTGCCTGCGCTGGTACCTTTGACAGAGGCGCAGTCCGCCTTGCTCTGGATGGAGATGCTGACATTTGGCTCTGAATGAGCAGAGGAAAGGGAGGAACCAGTGCCATGGTGCCCTGTGGGTGCCCATCCTAGGGAAATCCCTGCCTGGAGCAAAACAGGGCCCCAGGAGCCCATCTGCTGGATGGAGAAGAGCTGCACCATGTGCTGGTCCCGTTGCCATCCACTTCCAGGTGTCACTCCCCAACCCTCATCCCCGTGAGCAGTGTGGGAGCGACCCCACCATGCCCAGCTGGGTGGCAGGGCTGGCTCACCGAGGGTGCTGTGCTGTGAGACACCGGGGCTCTGGCGCTGGCCCTCGGGGGAGGATTGGCATATCTTGCGCTTGAAGGAGGTGAAGAGGTGTTGGCAAAGCTCCTCAGGCACGTCTGCCTCCAGGTAGGTCTTCATGAAGAGACGGAAGCCCTCATAGTCGATGGGCTGGGAAGGAGACAGAGGAGAAGGATAGAGGTGCATCAGGCACACCACGAGGGTGCAGAGCTGCCGGCAGGGTGGGACTCCATGCCCTTGGCCCCCCTCACTGTGCACATCACTTACAGAGCCCTCCCTAAAACTGCTGGCTTCCCAATTCCCAGTGTGGGGTATAACCTAGAGGGACCTGGGGGCAGCAGGGCCAGCAATGCACGGTGCCAGTGTGGCTGAGCCAGGCCAGTGGTGCTGGAAGCAGGCTCAGCAGCTGGGGGAGTGGCAGGGAAGGGCAGAGCGACAGGACCCTCCAGCCTGTCCTCGGTCCACGGGGACTATCATCCTCCTGAGGTCACCTCCCCTCCTCCTTCCCCACCATTGCATGGGAACTGTGCCTTCCCGATGGTTTTTGTGGCCCCAGCTGGAAAGAGGGTCCTGTGGCGCCCTGGAATAGCAGGGTGGCTTTGTGCCCTTCCTTGCCACGTTCGGCCCACTGACTTTCCCCGTTTTGCCTCGATTCTAGCGATTACAGCCCCCGTGGGAGGCCCTGTCCTGCTGGCACGCTAATAGGTCTCTCTGAAACCACCCCTCAGAAAGAACAATCCCAGCCTTCTTCAGGGGAGCGTGAGAGGGCACAGACCCCTCCTGTCACCACGCTGGCAAAGTCATTTCCTTTTGGGGGGACAGTAAATCCCGCCCAGATTCTGACTGGCAACGTGATGCCCGAAAAAGCTCTCAGCAAGGCAGCCAGCTGCCATCACCCGTGGCAACACCGCTGGGATGGGGTGGCACGGCCACGTGGTGTGCACGGTCCCCTAGATGGCCGGGGAGTTCCGTCCTGGGAGCACGGCCATGGGGAGAGGTGGGGGACAATCAGGCAGCCCTGCCTTCTCCCGGCTGCCTTCAGGGGTGGCAGAGGGACTGGGGGGGCTAGCAGCGGGCTGGGAGCTGCCAGCAGCACGGGGGGATGCTGGCAGGACAGGGCCATACCTGTTCGGGGTTGTACCTCGAGAGGACGCCGTCCCCATGGAACTCCTCCAGAACGTCCTTGAGCTTTTTGGTGGAGTCTGGGGAGACAAAAGGCACTGTGCTGAGCACAGCCTTGCTGAGCCCCCTTCATCATCCACCAGCAAGGTGGTGCAGAGTGGTTTATCTGCTGGATATACAGTTTCTGGATCCTTCCATGCCTGGAAAGGGCCATCCATGCCCTGCTTCCCCTTCTGCCTTCAGAGGGCAGGGCAGATATGGAAAGCTGGCCTGGGAGCTTTACATATATAGAGAGCTTCCTCCTACCTGTATGAAAATGAACATAAACCCAGAGCAAAGCAAGGAAAGCCCAAACCACTCCCCAGTCCTGGCTGCTCTGGGGATGATGCTGAGCACATGCCTGGCTGTCCCTGCCCCAGTGCAGGGCTTTAGGTGAATGCTGCATCCCTTGGCAGCCCTGCCCATCCCAGAGTCTGCCTTGAGCTGCCCAAGGGCATCTTCAGAAGGTGCCAGGAGGGAGAAAAAGAACAGTATCCACAGAATCATGGAATCATTTAGGTTGGAAAAGCCCCCTAAGATCGTGGAGTCCAACCATTAGCCCAGCACCTGCGTTCACCACGAAACCACATCCCACATCTACATGGCTTTTGTATCCCTCCAGGGACGGTGACTCCACCACTGCCCTGGGGGCCTGTTTCAGTGCTTGGCAGCCCTTTTGAGGAAGAAATTTTCCCTAATCCAATCTAAACCACCCCTGGTGCAGCTTGTGGCCATTTCCCCTTGTCCTATCATTGGATTGCTCTGTGCAAACTTCCACACAAGCCAAGTAATGACCTTCCCTGGCTTGGTGTTCTCAGGGCTGGAGAGACTGGAGGGAAATTGGTCCTTTTGAAATAAAGAAAAAGAGGAAAAGCAGAAAAAAAAGATCAAGGGGACGGAACATTCAGCCCTCACCTTCACACACATCTCTGGGCATGCTCTTTTAAAAGGATCTTGGACATACCAGCCCTGTTAATTACTGTGAAATCCTCTCTCCAAGCAGGGGCTGTGCTGGCTCTGATCCCCCCAGCCCTCCACTGGAGATTGAACTCAGCACTGCACCACAACCGTCTGGGATGTCTGGAGCATTCAGAGAGGGGGGTCCTGGCCCCAGGACTGGGAGGACCCCCAAGCCTTGCTCCTCAGCCCAGTGCCAGGCCACTCTCCTGGGGAGGAAGCAGCTGCCTGTGCTGCAGCCTTGCTGGTCACACTTTGGTTAACAAAACGAAGATGCTGCCCATCTTTTGAGCCCAGCGCTACAGATGGTGTTTTATGGGCTGGGATTCAGCAGAGCAGAGCCCATCCTTCAGAGAGGCAGGATGAGATGCAGAGAGGGATACTGCATCCCTGCCAGCCTCTGACTGAGGCCTCTGGCTGATGGGCAGGGGTCTGGGGAGAACTTGCCCCCAGCTTCATCCCTTTGATGCACAGCGTCCCCAAAGACAGCCTCAGAGGGCTCACGGGATCCCCTCTGCCTCTCAGTCCTACCCCATCCAGCCTGCTCCCCCCAGGGTCATGCCAATTCTGCAAAGCAACACCCCTGAGATTTTACACCCCTTCTTCCTTCATTCTGTCGTCCAGGCTGGGCTTTCCTGGCCATCCTGCCCTGCCCTCAGCACCTTCCCAGGCTGTGCTGCTTCTCCATCAACTGCTGTTATGAGCACGCCCGGCTCTTTGGCAGGCAGGACCTCAAGGACTTCATTTCAGACCCCTGGGCTTTGCCCAGGCTCCCTCTCCAGCTACTCCCAGCCCCAAGACCCCTCCGGCAGCGCCACCAGCCTCCATCCCTTGGCATGAGCTGCAGAAGGTTGCTCTCCAAAAGCACTAAGGAAAATTACCACGAGAGGGTTGGCAAACCAAGGCGAGCTGTGGAGCAGCTCCATGTGTTTGGGAAAAGCCAGTCTGCTTTCCTGGTTGGCATTTCGCTTCGCTAACGAACGTGGGAGCCCGCCGCCTTCAGAGGGACCGAGCCGTGCTCACGTGTCCAGCCCCCAAAGCTCAGCTAAATCCTCCCAGGCAGTGCAGGCATGGGGACCCCCACCAGCCAGTGTTGGGGGTCAGGGACCTTTCCAGCCTCCCCATCCAAAATCTAAGGAATCACCTAGTTCTTCAGGAGGACGCCATGGAAGAGTAGGACACCGGTCTGGCACAGATCAACAGGACTCTCCAACCCCCTCTCCCTGTCCCAGGAGGGGGCAGAGGGTACTCACAGTCTGTGTACTGCTGGAGCTGGGCAAATTCGGTGGGGCTGAGCGAGATCCACATGCCATCACTCATTTTTGGGCGGCAGAGCCCGTGGCAGGGGCCACCAGCTGCTGCGGTACAGTGCCAGGCTCGGTGCCACAGGTCCCCGCCAGCCACTCAGTCACATCGGCACTGCAAGGGGCGTGGGGGGCTCTCAGGCTGCTGGCATCATCTTCCTGAGCCCGTGGGCAGTGAACCCCAGAGATTCAGGGCTCCTGGTCAACACCTTCCTCCCTGGAGGGGGACAGAAAGAGAGGAGGAGGTCAGCAGTGCCCTGCCCCTGCCTGCTGCACAGGCTGCCCTGCCACAGCACCCCAGGGACAGCCACTTTCAGCAGTGGATTACTGTGGAGCCGGGGGGGGGCACGAGTTTGGAAATGGGGTGCCAGGGTGCTTTCCCAGCTGGGAAGGGCCCCCCAATTCACTGCAGTGTGGGGGACGCCCTCCCCAGGGAACAGGGAGGGGAGTGCGTGTGCTGCAGGAGGGGGTTGGTAGAAAGAGGGGTGAGCACAAGTTGAAGCTCGGGCCACCTCTCTCTGTGACTGTCCCCAGGGCTTGGTGTCCCTGAGGGAAGAGGCCAGCACCTCCCAGGGGAACCCAGCATGAAGAGCAGAAGGAAAGGCAGGATTAATTAGAGAAGATGCAGCACCCAGAGGCAGGGGATCCAAAAGAGCAGAAACTCCCAGCTCACTCCTCCACCTCTGAAGCCGGTGGTGACCTTCAGAGAACCACTGTAAATGGAAATCTACAGTCAAAACGGAGGACTAGGGGAAAACCTGTGCCACAGAGAAACCCCAGCCAAGGGGCCCTCTCCAGCCCACACATTTTCAGGCTTCAAAACTGATTAGTTTTTTCATTTAACAGAATTGGTCACGAGGCAAAGGGCAACATTTGAAGGAGGTGGTTGTTCTCCAAGGGGTTAGATCTCAATTTCAGGGCCATTTCCCTGCTAAATGTTAGCTCCCAGTTTCCACCAGCCTGAGCTCTCTCCTGACAGACTGGAAAAAGCAGAGCAAGGATGAGCTGGGAAAGGTCAGAGGACTTGGGGTGATGCTCAAGGAGCACCCACACCCCACAAGCTGACTGCACCTTTTCTTTCATTCATAGAAAAAGGTATTTGATTAAGGTGAGCCAGTCTTTTGGGGTAGCTGTGGGGTCCCACGTGCCACACCAATCCCAGCTGGTGGCCCTAGGGACATTAACGTATGGGGTGCAGCAGTCACTTAACCCCTCGTTCTCAGGACGTACCCCAGTATTTCTTTACTAATGCTATTTTGGGCTTTATTTTCAGCTGCTACAAGTGCTCCAGGGCAAGATGTGGTGCAGGGGAAAAGCCTGGTGTTGGAGGAGGAGAGAGCAAACCCTCCTCAGGGCTGTGGGGAGGACGGTGACTCCTGAGCGAGCAGTACAGGGCTGAGCACCCATCCGGGTGTCTGCCAAGGGGGTTTCTAGCTGCAGGGAGTGCCTGCACATCTGGAGGAGCCCACCAAAGCCAGGGCTGGAGTTAAAAGTCATGACAATGCTTAGTCCCGCTCGGTCCTTTCCTCCTGGAGTCTTGTTTCACCTCTCCGTGGTCTGGGGCTTCTTGGCTGCTTCTGAGGCTGCCCGGAGGGCTGTGAAGCTTGGGGGTCCTACAAAATGCTGCTCCTGCCCAGGGTGGTGGAGGGGTGGCTGTCCCAGGACAGGGAGGAGTGCCCTCACTGCTCTGCCCCGAGGCACTTGGTGGGGGGACAAGGCATAATCCTGGAGGAAATGTCACCTTCCCACCCTCATCAGGGCCCTGCAACTCCATGGCAACTCTGTGGCCATCCCACAGCTCTTTGTCCCCGTGCCACCGACTGGGGACAGCCTAGGGCTAGGAAAGAACTACCCCATGTCTTCCCGCACTGCCATGGGTTTTCTGGAAACCTTCATCTTGGGGAAAGCACAGGCAAGAACATGGTGTTTGCTCCTTTCCTGGATGATGGGTTTGTCACAGAGTATCTTGGAGGCTGGTCCAGAAGAACTCAATCCATAAGAAAGACCCCCAGGAGCGCACACAAGCTTCGTGTTTCCTGGCAAAAGAGCTGTTTGGTTTGATCAGAACCTGGTTTTCATTCTAAATTCATCCAAGGAGCTGTTGGGAGCACAGAGCGAGTCAGAAGGAAAGGCAAAGCAGGGGGACACGGCTGGCTCCAGCTGCCTGAAGGAGTTTGGGAGCACTGAGCCCTCCCATAACAGACGGCAGCAAAAATATCCCTTGCTTCTTTTAACAGCGGGTGACGGGGCGGCACCAAGCGGAGCTAATTGGGCTATCCCAAGGGGCTTTCCCCCAGCAATTGCTGGAATAACAAATGCCACTTCTGGCACGTCAGCCTTGGGTTTCAGGAAAGGCAGGAAAAAGCCTCCTTAGGAATCCAGCTGCTCCTCGTTTGGCTGCCCTCTGAATTGTCAGCGGCAAATTATGTCCTATTAAATCAAATTTGCCTCTCGCTAAAAATAGCTCCCTACTAGTGTTACAAATAACGCTGGATTGCCCTGCCTGAAAGCGCTCACCGGGACGTGGCCCCTCTCCCCCTCCTCGCCCTGTGCCCGCCAGCCGCGCGCGTGGGCTCGGCCGCTCTGGCAGCGCCGGCGTGGCGTGACTCAGGGAGGCTGAAGTGGCTGGGGGAGGATGGAGAGCGGGAGCCTGGAGTCCCCCAAACCCTCCCGGGGGATTAGGAGGTGCCGGAGCCCTCGGGAAGCTGCGTGGAGCATCTTGCCGGTCCTGGTGATGAAGGAGGTGGCGTAGGGAGCACTGATGGTGCAGGCAGAGGTGCGGCTCAGTGGGAGCCAGGGCCCGGCCATGTAGGGCTTGAAACACGTCAACAAGGGAAATGCCAGGCAGGAGCTGGCCATGGGCCAGCCCGTGTTGGTGAGCGGAGCCCAGACAAGCAGCAGGACCAAGCCACGGGCGCTGGGAACGTCTCGATATCCCTGAGAAAGGGCTGCCCGTGGGCACTGCCAACGTCCAGTGATGGGGGTCTCTCAGAAGCAGCGATGGGACAGCAGAAGAGCTGTTTTTCCAGCCAGCCAGGAGCCTCCCCACAGCCCTTGGCCACTGGCTGCCCAGCACTGCCAAGGATGTGCTGTGGGGCTCACCACGGCATGGAGAGGACTTGTTCCACTGGCACCCACCTGACCTCCCCAGGACTTGAGCTACTGATGGGGACCTAGTTCTGCCCATGCTGGGGCAGGGAGCCAGGGGCAACGGGGTGGCAGCTTTCAGGCGTTGGCAGAGCCTCCAGCCTCCGACCAGCTCCACAGGAGCATGTGGATGGGGCTGCAGCACATGCCCTGCAGGAGATTTCTGCTGCAGGTGCCCTTTAGGAAGGAAAAACATTGGGTCCTTTAGCTTCAGGATATGACACGAGGAGGGAACGCTCCTGCTGAGCACACGCACACGGGCACGTGCAGAGGTGGTGGCTCCCCGACAGCAGTGGGATACAGCACGGCACGAGCATCCCTGCCCAGGCCCACACAAAGCCACAGTCAAGTGCCACATCTCCTCCTGGGACAGAACCACAACAAGTCCCTGCAGGAATGGCATTTTCCAGCCTGCCCGCCCCATCTTTTTGGAAAGATCAGCCTATTTTTGTGTTGGATGGGGAGAGGCCCCTGAGGCAGTGGGTGGAGTGTAAATCCCTCCTGTCCCACTGCAGCAAACAAACCCCAACCGACTCACGCTCAAACTGTTTTCTGCAGCGACAGGAGAAGGCACTTCTCTGCATTTTGCCAGCCCAAGAGGACACTCAAGATTAGGTTTTTCCATTCTTCAAGCCTGTTGCTGTCTGCGTGTTCCCCCAACCCTTTGACCACCCACCCACACAGAGCCAGGCACGCTGTCCAGGGACCTCACACCGACTTTGCTTTGAGGTCTGAGCACCCTCATGGCACCGGGGCAAGGAAAGGTGCAGGCAGAGGTGACCAGAACATCCTTGCTCTCCCACACAGCGACACAGGGAGGACGGTGGCCACAGCCAGCACTCTGGCCTCAGGGTTGGGCTGTGGATGTACTGACTCCCAGCTGGGCACTGGGAGAGCTCAGCTCAACCCTGTGACAGCGGGGACCCAGCACAGCAACCCTGGAGCTCCTCTCCACCCAGGGCCAGGACAGCTTGGTTCACACCCCAGGGACACCAACAACTTCCTGACTTACTACTGTTGCCTTTTTAGAGAATAATTTTGCTGGCTGAGTTCAGAGCAGACTGGATCTGAGCTAGGATGCCTTCAGAGCAAGACCCGTCCCTTCACCACTGTCCCTGCAGGTCCCAGCCAGGCGTTGTCTCATGGACAAGCCCCTTCCCATGCCAGACAGGGAGGCAAATGCTGGTCCCACAGCATAGGGGCCGGGATTCTCCCTGGGATCTCACATTCATCACTAATCCCAGAGCTTCAGGAGTGCTACAAACCTGGCAAAGGGAAGTTCTGGCTCTCTCCCTGCAGAAATCCTGCGACCATGGGTCCCATGGTTTAGCCACACCTTGTGCAGGACATCACTGCTTTCCAACAGCTTTGAAATACCTTCTTCTCCCCTTTCATTCCCAACACAACCTGCAGAACAAGTCACATCCAGCCTCCCTCAGCAGGCCGGGCACGCCAAGTACCTCCTCAGTCCTCCTGCCCTCCAAAGCCAACGGCCCCAGCAATTTTTACTTAACAAGAAAGACACTAACGAGCTTTTCTGGCCTGGCAACACACGGGAGCGGCTGGATCGGGCTGTTCTTCTGCCCAGCCAAAGAACGGGTAGTTGTATAGACAGGCTGAGAACCAACACGGGCTGAAACGCCAGTGAAGGTGGCACAGCTCCCTGGGCTGCGTTAGGGCTCGCCGGCTGCCGTGCTCCCCACCCTGGGGACAAGACGATGCTGCCCTCTCCTTCTCCACCCTTCGGGAAGCATTTCCCAGGGGCTGCGCCAGCGCCTAAGCATCGGGAACCCCGATTCCCCAGCCCCTAGCTCTGCCCCATTCCTTCAGCGCCTGTTCTGCTCCCCAAACCGCTCGGGAAGGGCGTCACGACCAGCCCGCGGAGGGTCGCGGAGCCCGAGGGCAGCAGACGGGACGCTGCGCTGCCGAGCCGGCCCGGCGTGGGGTCCCACGTGGATGAGAGAGGTTTGTCCACGACTGAAAGGGATGAGCCCACAGCGGTCTCCGGACCCCCTTTCCCTCCGCCCCACGTCCCCCTGCCGCTGTGTCCCCTTACTTGGCGGCGGCAGCGCGGTGCCATCGGCGGGACCGGCCGGGGCGCTCCGGCGGCGGCGGCTCCGGAGTTTGGCGGTGCCGGCAGCTCCGGGGTTTGGTGGTGCCAGCAATGCTGGGTTTGCCGGTGCCAGCAGAGCTGGGCAGCCCGGCGGCTCCGAGGTTTTGGGGTGCCGGCAGCGCTGGGCAGCCCGGCGGCTCCGGGGTTTTGGGGTGCCGGCAGCGCTGGGCAGCCCGGCGGCTCCGGGGTTTTGGGGTGCCGGCAGCGCTGGGCAGCCCGGCGGCTCCGGGGTTTTGGGGTGCCGGCAGCGCTGGGCAGCCCGNAGAGCCCGGCGGCCCCGACCGCGCTCCCGCCCCTGCCCATGCCCGAGGCAGCGCCGGGGAGGGAGCAGCCAGCTGCGAGGGCAACGGGAGCCGCGCGTCCAGGGAAAAACTCATTTATTATGGATTCCCGTTTTCCCACAGCGGCAAGGCTTTCCCCAGTTTCCATTGACCCCGCATCCTGCCCCACAGCCTCGAAGTTCCCCGTGCCCAACCCCGCCTCTTTTCCTGTCCCTGTCCCCCTGCCTATCTCCATTCCCATCCCCATCTCTATCTCCATCCTCGTCCCTGTCTCTGTCCCCGTCCCAGTCCCCACCCCACTCTCTTCCCTGGGCCTTCCCTCCCTCTGCAAATCGGTCTCTCATTTTCAAGCAGTTTCGCTCATGGCAAGGGTTGCTCTTTCCTCAGGAACAGAACAAACCACCGAAAACAAACAAACAAAAAATGCCAAAGCAGATAAAAAGCATTTTTATTTTCTTTCCATGACGCGTCTGACTGCCTGCTTGGGAGTGACACTATTTCAGGCATGTCTATTATTTATGTTTCACTATATTTATATTAATTAGAGACGCCATCCATGTACGTAGTTCTCCAACTTCAAAAAAAGCAGAAGAAAGGGACTGACAGCTGGGACTGAACTTTCTCGAGAGAAACAGGATCCACAACTATAACTGCATGCTGAATGCTGGTCCCAGATGGTTCCTGCTCTACACTGGGGATTTCTCCAGCACCAGCCCCATTTTCCCTACCTCCTTTCTGGCTGGGACTCCAGAGAGATGGGTTTGGGCTCCTTGGTGGGATGCTGAGGATGATGGAGTCCTCAGAGCTATGCCACTTTTAGGGGGGATAGAATCAAGGAATCAATTGGTGGGAGAAAACCTCTGAGTCCAACCATTAACTTCCAAGGGTGGCACTTGTCACCTGTGTCCAGGAAAGAGGAGTGACAGGCTGTGCCAAAACACAGAGGAGTCCACATTCCAGAGCAGAGGAAGAGGACCCTGAGCTTCCCGCTCCCATCCGTGCCAACCGTCTCTCTATAATCTGTATCAAGACTGACCCAAAGTGTGTGATTTCTCCTCCCCCCTGAGATGAGTGTCCCAGCCTTGTCCTCACCTTGTCAGATGGCTCCGGGTCACCTTTCCTCCATCCTGGAGATGGAATTTGGGTTGGAGACCAGGATGGGGATGGAGAGCAGCAGGGCTGCAGGTCACAGTGAAGAGCTGGTGGGATGTGGGGAAAGCCCTGTTGCTATGGGGGTGCAGGGTGGAAAAGTAATAATAAATTCGTTTTATCATTTATTATCAATTATTGTAGGGAGGCAACAGTTTGACAAACACATAGGTGAGAGAAGGAGGAGGAGAATGAGGAGGTCTTGGGACTGGACATCCACTACTGTCTGCACACAGGGTGCCAGGACACATTATCTCTGGACTGGGCAGGCAGAGACCAGGCCAGAGCTGGTGAAATCCCTCCTGCAAGGGCTCAGCTGGCAGACACAGAGCCCTTCTCCCAAAAGAAACCTCACACCAGATGACACCTTTCAAGGATCAGGGCTGATTCCAGGTTGTTTGGGAGTGACACACTTGGGATGCACACCTCCAGCAATGCTTTCCAGCCAGCAGCGGTCCCCCGGGGGCTCTCCAGATGACTGAGAGCTCCCACAGGTTTTCCAGCCATTGGAATGGCCCTGCAGGAGTGAGGCATGAATATTTTCTCCAGGCAAGGTGGCCAGCCCAACCAGGAGAAACTGCTGGCCCAGCGAAATGTTGGACTCCCTCGCTCTGCCTGGACTTTGCTAATGCTCTGCCTGGACTGTTGGTGAAATTCACAGCAGATAAGAGAGTTTCATTCTTTTCCTGCTTCCAAGTAGGTATCCCTTCCAGGGATTAATTAGTAAATTAAAATGGTAGAAAGACCAAATTATTACGGTTAGGCACAAGCCCTGGTGATGATGTCTCTCTCTTGCAGATCTCCGTTCTGCGTCCTCACACGTTCCCACTCCCTCAAAGGGCTGCAGCAGCAGATTCACCCCCCAGACTGATTCTCTTACTGGGACACTGGGGTCAGCTTTGGGAGGATGAGAGCAACTTATGGGTGCCTTAACACTGATTTCCGAGCCTGGAAGCCCTGATCGCGCAACATATAGTGCTCTGCATCTGATGGAGAAGGAGAACCCCTTTGCTGGGGTGGCAACAACTGTGGTCCGGGGGTGCTGGCAGCAGCTGTGAAGCCTCTGAGTGCTGCCTCTGCACACACAGGAGTAAAAGCCCTGTTTGGAGAAGCGGGGAGGACAAGGTGCCCAAGGTGCCAGCATGGACATGTTACCCTGGGGATTTGTAATGCCTTCCTGGTCCCTGTCGGTCACCAATACTCTCCTTGCTGTGCCAATGGCTCCCTGGGATGACTCACCACCCACCAGAGATGCTGCAGCTGCAGCTGCTGGTGCCCCTCTGCACAGTGCCCCTGCCAAGCCAAGCCCTGCTCCTCCAGGCCAGGGCTGGCCAAGCCTCACTCTCCATATTAATGCAAGTGATGGATTAAGAAGAGCTGCAGCCCCATTTTCTATCCCTGTCCAAAAAAGCCATCACATTTTGCCTGGCAGAAATTGTTCTTCTTAAACCTGAGTCACTTATGATTCCTTGTTCTGATGCTCAGTGATCTCTTCTTTTTTGCTGGTTCCCCCAGGCAGAGCCCAAACCCTGAGGGGATCTGCAGAGAGGGGGCTGAAACCCCTTCCCTGCCCACCCTGGGCACCCGGGCTCCCACAGAGATGGTTGCTCTGCAAAGGGTGGGCACTGATCCAGCCTTATTTTGGGGGCACCTGAGGGAAGAAGGTGCCTTTCTCAGCGTGACAAGCAAAGGAGAGGTTAAAAATGCCTTTTCATCACTTGGGCGGGTTTGGGGGATTTTTATCAGCTCTCTTCTTGCTTTAACTCTGGTTAATTTGCTATTGAAATGCTGGCCCAAGGCAATGCTGAGGTTGGCTGCTGACTCAGTTTCAGCACTGCTTCCTCTCCTGGGCTCTGTGACGTAGGGGAGGAGGAATCCCAAGCAATTATAACTTGATTATTTTACTGAATGTGTGATTACAAATGGGTACTGCAGAGCAACGAGCACTGCAGTGAAGACAAAATTAACATAAGCCAAGGCTCCCCTGGTCCCAGCTCTTGCTCCAAAGACAAGCAGCTGCTTGGGAAGCCCTTCACACCCTGGTTATTTCTCCGTGACCACAGGAAAAGTTGTAACCTCCCCTTCAAAACACTTGAGAAATTTCCAGGGTGATTTTTTTGTACAGTTCGGCTTGGCAGCGATGCCCTGGGAGAAGGATGAGCTCTCCAGCTCACAGGAGGTTGCCAGTGTTATATTAAGTCTCGGTGAGCCTGGAGAGAGGTAGATTAGGTTGGAAATTAGAAAACGCTGCAGGGATGGGTTATGCCCCAGGGGGGACTCAACATCAGAGCCAGGAGGTGCCAGTGTGGCTGAAGTGGCCTCTTCCCAAATGCCAGTCATTGTGACATGGGTGTCCCTGGGCATTGTGCTGGCGCTCCTGCACCCAGTGAGCTGAGCCGGTGGCAGGGCAGGACAGTCACCTGCTCTGCCACTTTCATTACTATGGGTTTTCCCAAGGAACTTGGTGTCACCTGAGCAGGCTTTTCCCAACTTCTTGCATTGGGGTGCTGAGCATCAGAGAGGCAACAACAGCATCTCAGCTGCTGGCTGCCAGCTGACTCCATCGCTGCCTCCGTGCCTCGAGAACAGCCCGCGCAGCTCTCCCTTAGGGCAGGATGATATTCTGGAGGGTGAAATATTTCTGATTCGGGAACCCATGGGGCTGGCGGGCAGCAAGTGAGGGCTGCAGTGACACAGCCTGAGGGAACACATCTACCAGTGCCAGCAGCAGTTCTCCAGGGCTGCGCAGCTCTCGCCCAAGCGCAGCTTCTGCACAGAGCCAGCCTGCTGCTGGGGAAAGATGGTGCGAGTGAGTCAGGGACTTGGGTGAGGCGGCATCTTCCCAAGGCTGGAGGAAGACTCCACACCAAGAGTATGGAGCCTTGCAAGCCACTGGCTCCCTCTGAGCCAAAGGGCTCAGTACAGGGGGGAAGCTGAGGTGGGGAGGAGCTGGGTGACTGAGGGCAATGCTATGAGTTGTGTGTGCTCTGAACTTCATCCCTGTCCTGTTTCCCCTTGAGTGACCTTGAGCTTGCATAAAATGATCATAGAATCATTTTCCACATTTATCATAGTACCACTGAATGGTTTGGGTTCGAAGAGACCTTGACTTGGAAGAGAGTCATTCAGTTCCAGCAACCTGACCCCAACAGGGACCTTCCACTATCCCAGGTTGCCTCAAGCCCCGTCCAGCCTGGCCTTGAACACTTTCAGGGATGGGGCAGCCGCAGCTTCTCTGGCCAACCTGTGCCAGGGCTTCACCACCCACACAGGGAAGAATTTTTTCCCCAAATCCAGTCTAACCCTGCCCTCTGTCAGTGGGAAGCTATTCTCCTTTGTCCAGTCCCTCCCTATCCTTGTCCAAAGTCCCCGTTCAGCTCTTCTGGACCCCCTTTAGGTACTGAAAACCCATAATAAGATCGCCCTGGAACCTTCTGTTCTCCAGGCTGAACAATCCTCAGCCTTTCCTCACCGGAGGGGTGCTCCATCTCTCTAATCATGTTTGTGGCCTCCTCTGGACTTGATGATGACCATGGTGACAAGAACATCAGGGTGTCACAGCATCATGGCATCAGAACCCATTGGCAGAGAGCACCAGGGATGGCCACATCCATGTCCCAACCACACTGCTACCCAAATTATATGTTGGCAGTGTAAATGCAGAGCGAAGACGAGAGGGATGCCTCAGCCCAGCCGGGCAGGAGGTGCTCTGCCTCTGGCTGCTGCTGTGTTGTTAAAACATGTCGAAAACTGCCGCATCTGTGTGCCCAGCAGTTCTTTCAGCGTGGTGAAATAAATCCCAAATTTAACATAAATAAATGGAAACCCCCTCCTCTCGTACAGAGGTACCGACGTATCATCTGCAACCTCATGCGTCCAACGCTGTGGATGACAGCTCACCGCACACCACGGGTGCAGCCGGGTACCTCCACTGTGGAGAAGGGACGGGGAAGGAGGACAGTGGAAGAGCACGAAGCAAATCTGGGGGGCAGGAGCTCCCGCAAAGGAAGAACCACGGCCCCGTGCCCTCAGGGCAGGCGTGGGAACAGCAGGATCCTGCCTCCCAGCTCTGGCTGCTGCCTCACCTGGAGGGCGCTCAGAAGAGCAGGGAAGGGAGTAAAGGAGCTGTCAGATGTTGTTAGTGGTGTGACACCTCTTAATAAGGCCCATCTGGCTGGAAGGCAGTGGATCCTGCAGGATTTCTGCAGACCTGATGGTGGATGCCTCTGCCAAGGTTTTACAATCAGCATTAATAAACACGCTGGGGCGGCGTTTGGCACCACGAGCTCCAAACTTCCCAGGACGAGAGCGAGGGAAAAACAGGATCGCAACAAAAATCCTCACTGCGGTGCAGAGCTCCTTGGGAAACCCGTCGCATCTCTCGGGATGTGTAGATCCCACACACCCGGCCGACTGCAGGTCGCTCCCGGTTCCCGCGGACGCCCCATCTCACCCGGAATGCGCGCGTGGATCCCGTGTCCTTAAACAAAAAGCCAAACAGGTTTCCCACCAGCCTTCCAAACACGAAGAGCCCCCGGGCCTTTATCCGAATCTCTGTCCCTTGTCCCCAAGGGGGACGGGCGTGTGGGACGGCAGCTGCGGCCGTGGGAAAGCCGCGGGGACGGAACTCGCCGTGACAAAGCTGCGCGTCCCCTCGAGGTGGCACGTGTCCTTGGGCAGCGGGCGCCCCCGGCACACGGTGGCACCACGCGGAGCACGTCAGAGAAGGGAGCAGCCGGGCCCGTAGGTGTGGAAGAGCGGCGGAAAGAGCCCACGTGATGGGGGAAATGTTTGAGGATGATGAAAGGGCAGAGCGGCGTCGAGCGGCTATCGATGAATCACGGGGCTGCAGGGAACACGCGGGTGGGTGTTTTAAAGCGCTCTGCAAAGCTCGGCTCGGCTGTGACAGGCGCTCGGGCGTGCGCGAACGTGCTGCCGCTGCCTATCCTCAGCGTTCTCCCACCAGAGCTGGGGGAACACTGCGTGCTCGAGGGGAACTGAACGCGGTGGTGCCAGCGGGGGACGCCCACACACTGTGGGGGACACCCGAGGCAAGGAAAGGGACCTGAATATGGGTGCCTTGGGATGGAGCATGCGGTCCCAGCATGGCATACTGTTGTGAGCCAAGCTTTGCCAGGACAGCCGTGTTGATTTGGTGCCAGGGGCTCAGCTGTCCCCCAGCTCCCGGGCCCTGCAGAGCCCCCTCAGGTGATCTGGCCTCTCATAAATGAGCAAAATTAAGCTAACTTCACCAGAAATCCTGTTGGGTTGAGGAGTATGGAGCACCAGGCTGCAGGAGACACCAACTCTCCCCCCCTGCCAACAACGGGGAGGTCCCCGAATCAAAGCACCTTGAAGGTGCTGATCCTGCGCATCCCCACAGGTTGTCCAGCCCGTGTCCCCACTGAGGCTCCTCTTCCCCAGGGTCACGGTGCTGGATTGCAGCTCTGTCCCCAAACCCACCCCACTGTCCCTGAGGGCTGGCTGGAGCGCTCCTTGCTGCGAGTGATAGGAAGAATCGCTTCAAGTATAAACTTCCTTAAATCCCTTGAACTCCTGAATTAAAATAAGGATGTGGGATTTAACTTGGAAGGTTTTGAAGGAGATATTTTTGTTATACATCTTCATGCATGTCACAAGCCTCAAATATTTGGAAGGGCTGTATAAATAACTGTGTGGTCACCTTTCCTCAACTGGCTCATGCCTCCCTTTATCCCACAGCTGCCATGGAGCAGTGAAATGTGTGTGGTACTCAGGAACCTGCAGGTTTCCTCTCTGCTGCTTTCTGGGTTTTCATGAGAGATGATGTCACAAGCCTTGTTTCATCTGAAACACATGGAAGAAGAGGAGAGAGGAGAGGAGAGGAGAGGAGAGGAGAGGAGAGGACCAGGACCTGGGCACACGAGGATTCTGCTTCCCCAAGCATCCCTCAGACCTCTTCAACCTGGTAGGACAAAACTGTTGGCACCAAAACAGCATCACTTCGCTGGGAACTACACCGTGTGCTGGGCAGTGGTTGTGTAAAGCCCAGAACTCTTAGATGTGAAATCATAGAATCACAGATGGGAATTTTCATGGCATTTTCAGTGGAGAGAAAGACAAAATAAGCCAGAAGCTGTTTCCCACCTTGACAGCTGAACCAGCCAGGGAGACCTGCTGCCATGACTTGGGGTGCCGCACATCCTTCTCCCCATCACCCCAGACCAGCAGCTGGTAGAGATGCCTCAAGGTCTGCACCCTAAAAATGCCCTCCAGGCCCTGGGTCCTGGAGCAGGAGGCAGCTCTGATGCTCTCTGGGTGATTCCTTTCCCAAAGCTACATCAAGAAGATGTGGCTATTAAGAGACCTTTGGGGTCTATAATGCGAATCCTAAACCACAGCCAGCCAGCTTATCTGGGGTTCAGCTTAAATCCCTCCACGCCGGGCTGCCAGCGCCGGTGTCGCAGTCACCAGGAGAAGAGAATTGTTTGCCATATGCTGAGGGATTACTGTATAAAACCGAGATGCTTGGCTGCATGCCAAAACACAGGGTTTCCAAATAGAGTCTGAATCCTGGACAGAAAAGTTCCAACTAAATATAGACATGACAGCCTTGGAGTTGACTTCTTGTGTTTTGTTGAGCGTTTTGTTTTGTTTTGTTTTGTTTTTGGTTTGAGTTCACCTAAAATAGCATGCTGGAGTTTTTTTGTGCCCTGCCGAGGGGGCAGATAGAGGCATGTTTACAAACAGAGTTACAAACACAAGGAGACGGTGGGATGAGAACCTCACCCTTTCTCCTGCCTACCCTTGGATGGTCCTGAGGGATGAAGGGGATGCAGGTGCAGAGCACCTGGGCTGCCTCCAGCTCCTGGGGAGGAGCCAGGTGAGGTCCTCTTCCATGCACCCTGCCCAGGAAAGGTCTATCGGTCTAAAAACCATTGCCAAAAAACCAGAGGGCCAAAAGATTTGGGGCACGTGATGACACAGAAGACGAGTGGGTGGCACCTGCGGGGGCTCGCTCGCATGTGGCTCAGCAAGGAGGAACTTCACGGGGTGGGTTCAGCAGAGCCAGTCCCGCTGCTGAGAGCCAGGAGTGAGAGGAAGCTGAGAAAAACTCAGCAAGGAGACGGTGCTTTCTCTTGGAAAAGGCAGCGTGGAATTCCTGGGCTGCCAGCCCTGCTCACACCTTATGGAGACGTGGGCTGGATTACTCAGCCATAGACCCACTGGCAAATGCAACAAAATCAGAGTTCAGCCCCGGGATAGAGCGAGGGGCCAGATTCTCCGTGGCTTTGGGGCGCAGCTGCTCCAGGTGCAGCAAGTGAAATACTTTTGCAAAAGCCCATAGAAAAAGGAAGAAAGCCTAAATAACTGGCACGGGAAAGCAGGCGTTCCATGTGTTCCTCACATCCAGCGTGGAGTGCTGGGAAGAAGCGTTGGAGGGGAAGTGGAGAGAACTCATCCTCACAAGCCAGCCATGTGCACTTGAGGCAGTGGGATGCTGGAAGCTCTTTAAAGGGTTGGGAGAGAAAACTTCCAGAAAGCTGTAAGTCATTAGCTGCTTAACGACATATATATATATAATATAATAATATGAGAAAACACTGTTAACAACCTTGATGAGAGAAAAGAGGTGAGACAAGCCCCTACATGCGCATTGGCTTGCACAGAGTTGGCAAGAGCTTTCCAANTGAGAAAACACTGTTAATAACCTTGATGAGAGAAAAGAGGTGAGACAAGCCCCTACATGCGCATTGGCTTGCACAGAGTTGGCAAGAGCTTTCCAACACCTTTGCCTTCCAGCCAGGAATTTATTTAAGGGTTCACAACTCCTAGGACAGCTGATAGGGATAAAGATCAAGCAGTTGTTTGAGGCAGACCTTAAATGAGGGCAGCCCTAGAAAACGTAGGATGTCTGAGTATCAAATAATCAGTAGTCCAAAAGGGGAAAAAAAAGGTTTAAACTAATATAGAAAAGCAGGGAAGTGGATAAGGTGTGATCTCACTGCAGCACAAAAGCTGCCCAGAGGGAGAAGTCTGGCTCTGCAAAATTCCTGTTCCTAAACAACAGCGTTGGGGAGGTCAGTGACATGAGGGAGGTAGGGATAATAATAACAAATACCGCCAGAGTTATACCTTACATAGAGAAAACCGCACTGGAACTGGCTTTCTGAGAGCCCAGCAAAAAGCTTTTGTTTAATTTATGGGGCTCGGGCTATTTTTAGCCGGCAGATCCTTGGGGTTTTATCTGGAATCACTGCTCTGAGCCAGCAGCTGGAACATTTTAATTGTTTGCTCTGGATTTGGGGTGGAGTTTTTTTTTTTTTCCAAAGGGAGAAAGAGGAAAGCAGGTACCAGGGTCTCCCGACACCAGTCCCTGCTGGTCTTCCGACACCCTTGGCAGCACCTCTCAGAGCGGGGAGGGCAAATAGGACTTGGAGCAGTTCCCTGACTCCTGGGAGACTTTTTGGGGCAGTGCTGGGGGGATCATAGGGTGAACCCCTGTCCTCCAGTCCAGCCAGGACCGTGCATTCATCCGCAGCCCCTGCTAAAGGCCAGCAACCAGCAGGCAAGAGTGTGGTGGGGGGGGACGCAGTGTCTCCCCATCCTCTGCTTGCCACGGTGGTTTAAAAATATCCTGGGCGGTCCAACAAGGAGGGAGCATCCCCTTCTTCCAGGAAAGCCAGAAGCGCTCCAGGCCAGGGAACCTGTCTGCGTGCTGCAGGGGTTTATTTGCCAGGAAAGCCCTTTGGTGTCTGGCTGGAGCGTGGATGTGAGAGGAGCCATCTGCTCAGGGACGGGCAGTGTTTACACCAGCCTGGGCAGAGCCTCATCCCAGCTCCCATTGCGCTGTTGGCACCTCCACCCTGCTCGGAGCTTGGCCCCAGCGATGAATGCAGGCATCTCTGTTTAGAAAAACACTGGCTCTGCTGCGCTGGGATCTCCCATGGCAGCTCAGAAATCCATCCGGGCTGGTGGCCGAGGAGTGCTGGCATGGTGAGGTGGCAGGGGTCTGGTGGGGTGTCCCTGCCATGCAGGACACTGGGAACACCGGTAGCCTCTCCAGAGCTGTGCCCTGGTGCTGAGCACAAGGGGTCTGCGTGGGCAGGGGGCTGGAGGGGACAGCGGGCTGGAGCCCACGGCAGAGACACTGCCCTCGTAGGCAGCCCTGGCACGGGGACATCACGGCACAAGAGTCTTCTGGGGGGGTTTCTGCTCCGCCACCTACACTTGGGGCTGCAAGCAGATACCTCTCCCCAGGCTCTCATGAAGGTGTTGGTGAGTTACTAGAACAAAGCATCTTAGCTGTGCACATGGTCCCAGGAGAGGCTGAGGTGCTCCAAGCCCCTCATCTGCCTGTGCTGACCCAAGGGGACTTGGGCTTGGGATTAAAGGGAAAACTTTGAAGAAGGGCAAGAAAAAGCGAGTTTTTTTCAATCTTACTTCCCACCTTCGCACCCCACTATTTCCCCCCCTGCCTTTTGTCTCCCTACAGAGAAACTGTTTTTCATTTGGGCTCTGCTGACACAAAGAATCCCAGGTTTTGGGCTGAAACACCAGCAATCACCCCTTTCTATTGCTGGCCAGCGTGGCAAGCTAATTTTAACCTCCCCAGCTCCCTTCCATCTCCTGAAGATTGTCCTGTTGCAGCCAGGGAGTGCTAGAAAATAGTGCATCGCCCACTCATCCAGCCGCCTTCAAGAGGAATATTTATATGATGCCAACAAGAGGGTTTCCATGGCAGTGATGACTTTAGCACTGTCGCCTTGGAAACCACTTGAGGCCATCTTGAAGGGTTTGAAAAATCCCCTTCAGAGACAAATAAGGAGAGGGAGAGGAAAGGCCACTGGGATTAGAGTGATGTTTCAGTCTCCCCCGGCTTGCCCGTTGGCTCCCTGCCCACTCTCGCTGCTCTGGGTCCTCGCCCGTGCCACTGGGATGCTCTGTAGCCAGGGTGCTGCTTCATTGATAGACCCAGGACAAAGGAAGGAGGTGCTTTGCAAACAGAAGTGGTTTGGTTGGTGGTTCCTCTTGCTTCTCAAGCCATTTGGCAGCGGCTCTGGACTCAGGGCACTGCTCGGCCAGTGTGACAGAGCTTCCTCCAGCCCTGAAAGGGACCCCTTCAGGGAGACCCCTGCCTGCACCAGCTAAGGGCAGGGTCATAGCAGTGCCTGCCCAACCTGAAGCACCAGCTCCTTTCAGAACAGCAAACACACAGGTCCCGTGTCTTTCTGGCAGCCCCCGAGTCCTCACTACACACAGACTGCCCCACCTTTCTCCCAAGGAGCTGCCGAAATCTGAACCACGTGCCAGAGGCGGCTGCTGGCATCAGAGCGCTTGCCTGTGGTGGTGGAAAGAAGAGATGCCCGGTTCCCTCCTCCGTGTCACGCACCTCCCACAGCTCAGCCCCCACATCCCGTGGTTCAGCTGACCAAGCACCATCGGCCACTTACTCTCCCAGCCTGCAGGAGCTCTGCCACCAGCAGCCAGCCCATCTGGCTCTCAAGGACACGAGGAACACGACAGGGAGAGTAAAGCTTTCCGAGTAGATGGAGGATGAGCTCCACAATGCAGCTGGCAGTGGCAGGGGTGGCCAGTGTTGCTGCTTGTTCACGCTATGGGATCGTTTTCTTTGGGGCTTTGCTGAAAAATATTAGTCATCGTCTTCACTTTGTTTAGGGCAATCCAAAATATTTCATTCTTTCTCCCTGAGGTGCCTTCACAGCAAGGAGTCAGTGATTCACCAAGCCAGAGATCTGACCTCAGCACCCATGCTCAGCTCTGCTGAGCATCTCTGGTGCTGCCTACCACCCCTTACCTATGGGTGCCTTCACACCACTCCACGTCTGTCCCCCACCCAAAATCAGTTGGCCACGAATAACCCAAGCAGCTCTCCTGCAGAGAAACACCCATGTAATGCTTATTCCCTCCAAGGGATCCCAAGGGTGTGCCTGACCACAGTGCTGTTACCGAGCTAGCTTGTGTCTCTCTGTCCTGTTGCCTGTACCAGGCTGCCTGCTCCTGCCTGCACCTTGCAGGGGGCAAGGCACGTTTTGGGGGTGCCATAGGTAGGTGCTGATGGTGTCAGCAGCCATGGGTCTACCTGGAGCATCTTGGCCTTGTTCTGAATTAGCGTGGCTGAATCTGCCTTTGTGCTGGAGCCTGATGCCCACCCAGCCTCAAGGACTGGTGGTTTCAGCCGTCACTGCCGAGCAGAGGAGCAGCAACCGGCGCAGACACAGTACCCAGCGGTACCCATGGGTGCAGCACTGGAAGCAGGGATGAGTGTGCTCGTAGGAACTGCAGTTTTGTCCTGCTGCTGCCGCCAGCAAGGCCGTGATACGCTTACTCCATTCCCAAGGGATCTGGGATAAGAGCAGATCAGCCCAACCAGAGCAGCTGTGCACGTGCAGCATCACACCCCTCCTCACAGTGACTGAGGAAAGCCATTTCTTTTGGGCCGCCTGCATCACTGGGCATGGAACAAGTGCTGTGGAGCTCTGGCTCCAGCATAGGGAAGCTCCCAGTGCGCTCTTGACGCACAGAATGTGAAAATCCCCATTTATATTGATGCAGCTTCTCACGTCTTGAACACTGAACATGTGGCCGTGAGGCCAGGGGCGCCTGGCTTTGCCCAGGGCGAAGACTCCGAGCACGCTGTGTGTCACGGAACTGACGCCTGGCCCGTGCTGACCAAGGCACCAGGCTGCCACGCAAAGCATGGATTTACAAGGGTAAATATTTCTTTGTGGGCATGAGATGTCCCAGACAAGTTGGGGCACCCAAATGTGGCTTTACGTGGGGTTCTCACACCCATTACGTGCTCAGGTACAACGTGACTTGACTGAGCGCTAACGCCCACACTAACAAACCTCCAGTCACAGTAAAACTTGGCAAAGCTGCTGCTGGTCTGTGGATCCAGGTGTCCCTGAGTCCCTCTGGCTGCAGTGACCGATCTGTGACACCAGGCGATGTTGGGAGGGTCTCAGAGCCCCGCTGAGGGGTGGGATGCTGGGGTACCCTGGGTGTCCCAGGGATGTTCTTTATCCCTTGGGGACTGTTCTGAGCTTCGCAGAGGCAAAATTCTTCTCTCTAGGGCCGGTCTGTCCTTTTGTTTGTTTTCCTTCAGCACGAACAACACCAAAGTCTGCAATAAAACTCCACTACCGCATCACATCGCGGTGTGTCATGAGAACTAGTGTGTATTTTAACATTAACGCGCTTCCTCTTCCTCCTCCTCCTCCTCCTGCCGCGGGGGTCTGGCCCCCTCCTGCGGCCGGCGCGGGGCTGCGCGGGGGTCCCTCCGGCCGGGGCAGTCCATATGGGGGTCCCTCCGGCCGGGGCAGTCCATATGGGGGTCCCTCTGACCAGGGCAGTCCCTATGGGGGTCCCT
>VWZF01002189.1:0-14998 GCA_013396755.1 Sclerurus mexicanus
CTTAGTCCTCCTTTGAACTAAGATACTGGGGAGGAATAACCCGAAGCACCAGTACAGGCTGGAGGCCATCCTGCTGGAAAGCAGCTCTGCTGAAGAGGACCTGGGGTCCTGGTGGACAACAAGCTGTCCATGAGCCAGCAGTGCCCTTGTGGCCAAGAAGGCCAAAGGGATCCTGAGGTGCATTTAGGAAGAGCATTGCCAGCAGGTCAAGGGAGGTGATCCTGCCCCTCTACTCAGCCCTGGTCACGCCACATTTGGAGTGCTGTGTCCAGTTCTGGGCTCTTCAGGACAAGAGAGACACGGAGCTCCTGGAGCGGATTCAGCAAAAAAAATAGATGATTAGGGGACTGGAACATCTCTCTTATGAGGACAGGCTGAAGGAGCTGGGCCTGTTCAGCCTCAAGAAGAGACAATTGAGAGGGAACCTTATCAATGCTTACAAATGTGTTAAGGACAAGAGTCAAGAGTGTGGGCCAGGCTCTTTTCAGTGGTGCCCAGCAACAGGACAAGGGGCAATGGGCACAAACTGAAACACAGGGAGTTCCATGAGGGAAAACTTCTTTGCTGTGAGAGTGACTTAGCACTGGAACAAGCTGCCTAGTGGGGTTGTGGAGTCTCCTTCTCTGGAGATAATCAAAACCCATGTGAATAGAATCCTGTGCAACCTGCTTTAGGTGAACTTTAATGGAGAGGTGGACTAGGTGATCACCAGAGGTCCCTTCCACCCCCAGGCATTCTGTTACTATGACAGGAATAATAAGTAGAGCACATTTACTGATGCAGGTGGTGGGTTTTCACTTGATATAGTGAGGCTGTTGCGAGTTCTGTGTAGGGTTGTTTTAACCACACATGTACATATTCGGTTGCTGTAGCCTTCTGTGGCTGTTGACTGAGTCACCACTTTGGTCTCTGTAGGTATGGTGAGGATTGAGTTCGAGTCTGTTGTGCTGTAATGTTCTTCTGAGGGTTTGACTGAGCTCCCAACATGTTAGCCTGGGCCTCATTCTGATATGTGCTCCTCTTAAGTGCCTTTTCCTCTTTTTCAGGCCATTGGAGATGTCTGCCAAGAAGCCTGTGCCTTTTCTGCGACAAGTCGTCTCTGTTAGAAAGAAGGTGGGTGCTCCCCTCCCCAGTTCAGGAGATGACTTCCCTTAGTGATGCTGACAGGGCACACGCATAGTAATGGGGCTGCTGCAGATGGCACAGGCTGTTTCTGGAGAATAGGGCTGGACTACTGGTGAGTGCAGGCAGTGATAGTGTTTCCCCGGGAAGAACAAGGGACGGGTGCAGGCTGCTGGCTAACTTGAGTGTTTGTGACACAGGTGTTTCTAGAAGATGCAATGACTGCCACCAGTGACAGTTCCACTGCAAGCCATGGTCATTGTTCAGTACTAGTCCCAGAAGTTCAAATGTCCGTCTGCTTTCCAATCTGAATGTACCTTTGACTTGTCATTGCTGGATCATCTGACTATGTTAATTTCTGCAGTTAGAGATCTCTTTTTGTCTCTCCCTTTTTGTATGACCTGACCGAATTAATCTGTGAAAATCTGGATAGGTTTGAGTTCCCAAATCCATCACCTTGACATGTATTCAACCACGTATTGGTTTAGGAGTTGCAAGTGTTTGGAGGTAGCACTCCTGCTGCTGTTCCTTGAACTGGATACTCCTGGCTGTAGACTTGCATATGGAAATGTTGCTTGGTAGACTGGATGCAGGCATGACTTTATGAGGGACTGCCACCCTAATCATCACACTCCGTCTTTGCCAACTCCAGATGTTTCAATGGTGGGTGCATAGTATTGCTGGCAAAAAAAATGGCAAGGTCTGATCCATGAAAGGAGAGTAAGCAGGCTATTAACATAGCAGTCCTGGCTACAGCTCTTGCCTTTGCCTTCAGGTCCACAGAGACCCTCGTTTTGATGATCTGTCTGGAGAGTATAAGCCTGAAATATTTATGAAGACATACAGCTTCCTGGACAGCATCAAGAAGCAGGAGAAGGAGGTGATGCTCTGTGCCTTTCCTTGCCCAGAAGAACCTTCTTGGCATGGTCTACTTCTTCACAAGGTTTTCACAGTGGAGGTGACAGGTAGGCAGTCATGCAGCTTTCTGGTCTCTTGTTCTAGATGGTTCAGAAGCAGCTGAAGAAATGCCGGAATGTGGAGCAGAAGGAGAAACTTCAGCAGCTTTTGAACCGCATGGTGAGTTCAGCGCAGCATCTCTCTGAGGCACTGGAAGAGAGGATGTGTGACCTGAGGTCTGCCTTGATGCTGACACAGGCCATCCTTTTTGTACAGACACAGCAGGAACAGGCACAGAAAAAACAGCAGAAGTTGAGGGAGAGGGAGCTGTCTTTGAAGAGACAACAGAGGGAATTGGCCAAGCAGGGAAAGAAACCCTTCTTCTTAAAGAAATGTAAGTATTTGGTGTGAGCATGCTGCAGGAAGACCTGGACAGAGTACTGCTGACAGGAATTCAAGTAAGGAAGTATGGAAGCAAGGCGTCCATACTATTCCACAGAGCCATGGAGGGATTGTTCTAGCACTGATACTCAAGGGGCAAGCTAAGCTGGAGCTGGGAGGGAGAGGTGAGATGGGGCTGGTCTGTAGAGATGTTTTGGGCTTCAGTTTAAAACTTTGCTTCCCTCTTCTCCACAGCCGAGAAGCGGAAATTGGAGCTAGCTGAGAAGTATGCAGAGCTGAAGAAGAGTGGAAAGCTGGAGAGCTTCCTGAACAAGAAGAGGAAGAGAAATGCCATCAAAGACAAGCGCCGTCTACCCTTACAGAACTCGTGACTGTTGGACAGACATGCTGTTGTCCGGCACTAGGATTCATTCTGCTTTGGCCAGGCCTGGAAGATGGCCATCCCTATTCCCAATATCTCTCTTCCACTGCACAGTGATGTTGTAAGGCAGCAGAGCAGAGGCGGAACTGAAGTAGTGGCTTTTTTATAGATGAAATACCCTCTTTGCTCATGGTTTAGACCATGGGTGATGACAAGTGTATCATGCAGATGCTAATGTTGTTGACAGCTGTCTTTGTCCTTCCATCTGCTCATTTCTAAGTCTAGCAAGAAAAGCTTAAGTCCTGCCCTCCAGGCTCTCCAGGTTTTCTCAGACTTCCATTGAGGCACAAAAGGACCTGGTACAATGCCTGTTCAGAGCATAGACTTCAGACCAGGTTGCCCAGGGCTGCTTTCGTGGGGTCTGGTAATGCCCCAGGATAGATGCCACCACCTCTCCAGGCCTCTGTTCTACTGTTTCAGGTTCTCAAGATGGAACTTTTTGTTCCCTCATCCAGGAAGCCTGCCTGGTGTTAGTCCATATTGTCTTGTTCTCAGTGAAATGCCTGGGTCTGTTTTCTCAGTAGCCTTGTCAGAGGTCTGAGTGATGGGTGGGAAAGGGGTGCTGTAAGGCTCTGGGGAGACCTTTTCTTCCTAAGGGTGAATAAACCCTGTTCCCTCAGTTTTTCCTTGCAGTGCTTCAGTCTCTGACAACTTTCACATACTCAACTGGAGTCAGCCCAGACAACCAACATCTTTTGATGGCCCAGCCTGGGTGCAGTATTTGGATGTAGTCTCACAAGGGCTAGTAAAGGAAGGAGGATCACGCTGCTCTGCATGGTCTGCACCTGGTGATGCAGACCCCGGTGTGGCTGGCCTTCCTCACAGGCTGCTGACTGCTCAGGTACTGCTGCTCAGGATCTCTCCATCAGAGCAGCTTGGCTTCTCAGGGTCATCTCCACAGGGCTGTTAGTGCTTCTAGAAAACCAATCCTGTGTGAAATAAAATACTGGTTTTCCTTTATTTCCAGTGTTGGTGCTGTTACAATCAAAAGTGTTTGAACTGAGGGGAGTTAATGCCTCTCTCCAATACTGTTTGAACACCAGCTCTCATTTCTCCTTGCTCTGGCTGCCCCTGTCTGCCATGGTTGTGCTGACAAGGAAATGACTTGGATGGTCCCTGTCTGATAGGTCAGAGCATGTGCTGGGAGAGTGCCTTGGCTCTGCAGGGCCAAGCACTGTATGGGCACAGCTGTGCTGTGTGCAGGTGGGCCACAGTTGTGTGGGGCCTGGGGACAGGCCTTCCTATGAGTAGTTCAGCCAGCCTGAAGGTTTTGCTGAAGAATCTGCCTCCACTGCAGTTCCTCTGGGTGAAAGCTCTCAGTGTTAACTGGGGGACGTGCCAGCTTGGCTCGAGACCTGCTGCCATGTCCTTGCTGAGTGGCAATGTGGCATTCCTCAGCGTGTGTCCTCATGCCCTGCTGCTTGTAGGTCCTGTACAGCAGGTGGCAAGTCTGGTGCACCCCCAAAGTGGTCCTGCTTTCACCTGCTGCCTCTCCTGCTGATGCCTGTGTGCCTACAAAGCAAAGGGGTGGAGCTTTAGTGTTGAATATTCAATACGCCCACGTCAGAGCGAGCGGGCGTGGTTTCCAGCATAAACGGGCCGAGCCAGGAGAAGTTCAGGTGGTCTTACTTGGGAAGCAGGAGCGGGCGCTGCTGGTGGCGTGCTCGGGAGGAGAGAGGGTGCAGGACCAGGATCCCGACCGCCGCGGGGCCGCTCCACGCCACCGGGAACGCCTCTGCACCTTCAGAGGGCGGGAGCGGCCCCGTGCCCACGGGCTCGCTCCAGAGCTATTTTCGCAGCCGCCAAGAGACCCTGCACCCTGCCGCACCCCGGCTCTGGAGAGGGGCTGTAAGGTCGCGGGTCCTAGGGCTGCTCAGTACAGAGAGGAGCCGCCGCGGCTGAGAGCACAGCACCTACACACGGAGGGGGCCGCTCCGGGGGTCGGCGCAATCCCCCCCGGATTGCCGCTTGCCGCCTGCGAGAGCCGCCGACGCGTTTTCCAGCCGCACAGCAGGGAACAGGGAGCCCCCGCGCCCGCATCTCGGCAGCATAGCTCCTTCCAGACTAAATCGGCTTCCAGGTTTTTGTTTTGTCCGTGTTTCGCCCCTTGTTTTTGTCTGGTTGGGGAGGGCGTCGGGCCGTGGGGATTCGTGTGCCAGTGTTTTCTTTGTTGCCCTGGACCACGTGCGGCCGGCGCTACGGGAACGGGAACCAGTTCTTTTGTTTTCGACCTAGGGGTGGGGGAGGCCAGGTAACAATTTTTTGCTTTTGTTGGTTTTGTGGGTAAACCATTCTTTTTCCTTTGTATTATTGTGTTATTTGCGAGTTTTACCTCAGTAAAATTATTAGACTAACGTTTTTTAACCTCTTGCAGTCTTGGGGGTTTTTTGTTTTCCCCCTTCACTTGTTGTAAGGGGTGGCTTGAGCAGACTTAACTTTCTTTTTTCCCCGCTGAGTTTTTAAAACCAGCGCAGCCTGCAAGGAGAGCATCCTCGCTGGGATGTCACCTGTTCTGCTCAGCACATCAGTAGCGAGGAGTAAGCCTGCTGGTCTGTGTACCTGCCAGGTCCTGCGCCCAGCATCCCGCAGCAGGGCAAGTCGCAGCAGGGCAAGTCCCGGAGCATTGCCCAACTCAGCTAGTGGTGAGGTGTCACTGGGTATTTAGGCAGGTGGCAGCATGGCAACACCAGCTCCAAGAGGAGATGCTTACACCATCTCCAGAGAGGCTCCTACTGCCAGGAAGCTGCTCTTGCCTGTAGCCTCCCAGCCTCAAGCAGTTGGGTTATTTTCCTTGTTTCTAAGGTGATTTGGGCAGTGTGTCCCTGCCAGACCTGCACTGGTGTCTCTCCAGGTGGAGTGTGGGGACTTGCTATGCATGTCACTGGGCACAACTGGTACCAGTTGATGTAACTGCAGCTGGTTGCACCGGCAGTGGTGACTGACAAAGCTGCCACACATACCCGACCTGTGACACCCTTGGAGCCCACCTGACTCTCACAAGGACCCGCCTCTCCTCTCTGAAATGTGGGCCAGGAGGAATAGCTTCAGACTCTGGTGCCCCTGGGGTGCTCTTCCTAGGCCTAGGTTGACACTGAGTGAACATCTCCATATGCACTGCAGCTGGACATACAGGCACACAAGGGACATACACCCAAACAGGAGTGGTGGGGGGATCTGCCTGCTGGCAGGGATGCAGACATGAGAAGGCTGCAGGGCTCAGGTCTTTTATTGCAAAGAGAGAGATACAAAAAAAGGACAGTCACCCCATTCTGGGTCCCCCAGGCCTACAGCTGGCTAAGAGGGGTGACAGCAGGGGAAGGCCCAGGCTCTGCTCCCCCTGCATGGGGACCTTGGCTTACACAGTGGGGAGCAGGCTGCTGCCAAGAACCACACTGGAGCCAGGGCCAACCACAACAGCAAAGCAGGTGACCTTCTGTGTGCTTGTGTGGTGCCCTGCCTGGCCAGAGGGCAGTGCTGTATGGGGAGCACTGGGGGGGAGCCTGACACAGGATAGGGCTGCCTGGCCCCAACCAGACACAACATCTGGCAGGCAGCCCTGGCCTCCTCCTCTGCTCTGCTGCCTGTTTCATTCGGTGGGGTGCTGAGGTCTCAAACTGCTCTGCAGCCTTACAGAGGCCGCTGCGGGGGGGCCCTCACCATGTAACCCTGGGGGCCCAGAGCAGCTTCACCCAAGGAGAGAGGGAGCAGGGTCATTGCCCTCTGTCCAGATGGGGAGCTCAGCGGCCTGCCTCAGGTTTGTAAGTACGGCCAGGCATGGTGGTGCCCAGTCTGTAGCTCCTGCTGGCTTGTCACGTGTTGTCCTGGGCCAGCTCCTCAGGGCAGGCAGGCTGGTCCCGGGACTTGCGCAACCCTGTGGACAGCTGGGCTGGGTCACTGTGCTGCAGGTCTGGCCCTGGGGGCGTTTGGTGCTGGTGCCGCTGGTACTGCACGAACATACAGACCTTCATCCCAATGGCCAGCATGTTTTTGCCCATGAAGATGCTGGAGACCCGGGCGTCCCTGAAGAAGACCATGTTGCTGCCTCGGATGAAGATGGTGGTGATGTTTACAGTGAGCATGCTCAGCATGGGGTACAGCATCATCCGGTGCGGCACGATGCCAATCCCCTGCATGCTGATCTCACAGAGGGACACACATGGGAGGACCAGGAGCAAGATGTAGCAGTAGAAGAACATGATGCCCTCAGCCCAGAGCGGCAGCCCCTTCTTCTGAGGCTCCCACAGGTTGGCCTGGATGTCCAGCACATCCAGCATGTCCACAATGACCCAGAAGAGGCGGTTGCGAAGATCTTCCTTCTTCTTGAATGTTCTGACATACTCCATATGCTCTGTGGCCACCAACAACACGTAGAGGGCTGGGATGCAGATGGAGAGCAGCAAGGTCAACGCTTTGCGGGCTATGAGATCCAAGCTTTTCCGGTCAGCTTTATAATTCTGGTATACAAAGTAGACTTTGATCTCCAGAACAAAGACATAGAGGAACCAGAGGATCATGGCATAGCCCCGCTTAGCTGTCTTTACCTCTGCCCCGACCCAGATGGCCACATAGCGGAGGACCAGCAGGAAGCACAAATCACCCACTGCCACCATGACACAGATGCCCAACTTCCTGGAGCCCTGGCTCTGCTCCACCAGGTAGGCATCCATGAGGACGAGGCTGGTCATGATGAGCACAGTGGAGAGGCACACGTGGGGCTTGCTGACAGGTGGTGGAGGAACCATCCTGCACAGAGGAACAGGCAGGGTCGTCAGGGAGTTGCTGACATTTCCTATCCCCACCCTCGGGTCCCCTTCTGCTGCCCCCTCCCCAACAGCTGTGGATGGCTGAAAGAAGGGAGAGGGGTGTTCATAGGTTTCCCCCATCCTATGTCTGTGGTTTGTTCCAAACCTGTAGACTTCTAGCCAAAGTGCTCCTGAGACTCCTAACCAGGCCATCCTGGTGGCATGTGATGGCTGAAGCCCAGCTCCTAGGCTGCACATGGTGGGGCAGGCCGGACACTTTGGACACTTCAATCACTTGGGATGCTGCTGCTTCTGGTAGCTCATCACACTGGCTAGTCTCTGCCAGTGAAGAGTACGTGCCTTTTTTCCATGGGATTTCTCAGCCAGTTGTATTTCTCAGCACTGGTTATATTTTCCCTCCCAAGGCATATATGACCATAACTATGCATTTATCCCAAGCAGGCCCTTAACTGCTTTGATCCAGGACCACTCTTTCTAGTCTCCTTATTCTCATGCACAGCACAAGATGGATTATTTTTAGCCTAGCTGTCCTGTGGGGTGGGAGGGAAGAAATCAGCCCAATGTTCAGTTTCCTTCAGGTTCATGGTCCCCAGAGCTTTGCCTAGAGCTGTTTGCCCATGCCCACCCTGCCTCCCAACACTGAAAGCAGGGAAAAGCAGCACCAACCCACAGCTCCAGGACACAAGGAACTCCGCAACAGGCCCTAAATTTTGGCAAGGATGCTCAGCTTTCCTGGGCTGGGGCAGAGTAAAGCACTGTCCCCCAAAGGACCCTGCCTGCTGTGGATGGCACCAGGACTCTCAGACTCCCTCCCCCTGATCAAGCACAGCTGCAGGCAGCTGCTGTCAGAGGCAGAGAGGGAGGACAGAGTCAGGGCCTAGCCAGGCACAACTCAGCAGCTGCTCTGGAGGGGAGCCAGCCCCCCGGATGAAATGGAGGATGAAGCTGGGCTGATGACTGTGTGGCACAGTGCTGCACGATGGCTGCTCATGCAGAGCCTGCCCCAGCCACACCTGGGCCATGCAGGGGCACCAGGACACCATCCCGGTCATCCAGTGGGCAGTGTGTGGGTGGCACTTGACCATGGAGCAAGCGACTGGGAGCAGGATGGAGACCGCAGAGTTAATGGTCACCTCTGCACACAGATGCTCCTGGTGCTGAATCGGATGGCACAGGGCTCTGGGCACAAGCTACCTGAGCTCCTGCTTTTTGGCTGAGGGAGCAGGTGTCCAGCGCAGTCGTGCATCCCTGGGCCCAGCAGCATCCCGGCACGTTGTGGGAGGCAGCAAAGCCTGAACCTGCCAGACACAGGTGCCTCTCTCAGGGGGAGGGATCTGAGGCTGGTGGGCATGGGGGAGCTGGTGGATGAGGCACATCTGGAGCGTGCCACACGGCTGCGGGCTCACCCGCCTGTCACCCCACGNTCCTCCTCCGGCCCCGGCCGCTCCGCCCAGCCCCGGCCGGGCACGGGCCCCTGGAAAACCTGCGGCGCCCAGAGCTGACAAGGGTCCTGCCTGCCCTCCAGGAGGGACTGGCGCCGGGAGCCCTCCGTGCTGAGGGCTGCGGGGCGCAGAAGGCAGGGAACCCCTGCACCCCCGTGACCTGGCAGCCAGCCGTGCCCACCTGCAGGGGCCTGGGCAGCTCCAGCTCCTCAGGGCTCTGGTAGAGCTGGGCTTGGCACAGCCAGGGGCTTCTGTGCACATAAACCAGGCCAGGGGAGGCAAAAGGTTTCCCTTACCCTGGTGGACATAGCTCTCTGCAAATGCTCTTCTATCAGCCTAAGCAGCTTATTGCATTTAACTCTGAACGTGCTTCTAAGTGATTTAGATCTTAGCTACACAGGGAAGGTTTTCCAGTGTATTTCTGGCTTTGAAGTGCTCATTGTAAATGTATTTATTCTTGGAAGATGGGGAGGCTCTTGGATCTCTGGAGACAGGCTAAGAGCAAAACCAGGCATAGACTTGAGAGCGAGGACAAGTGCAAGTGATAGAGTGCCCAGGGGAAATGCAGCCCACCTTGCACCCAGCTGCTGACAGGGTGGCCATAGCTCCCTATTGTATCTGATGCCCTGAGGCATCTCAGGTGGCACCAGGAATATGTGAATCCCACCTCCATTGTCCAAGGTGAATGGACACACTGGACCAGCATCCAGGCTTAGCTCATGTGTCCCACGGTGAGTGTGGACTGGTTGATGCAGGCAGGTGGGGGTTCTGCAAGAAGGGAGAAGAGCTCTGGGTTAGAGAGGTGCAACAAGGTAAAGAGTTTGGTTGTGGGATCATTCTCCTAGCCCTGGAATAAAGAGCAACTTCCAGAAGGGCTGAAAGAGTGGGGAAACAAAGTGGCCAAAACAACCTGCCTCCAAAAATGAAAGGAGACCTTGCAACTGGAGTGGAGAGCACTGTGAGGCACAAGGGGGGAAGCCAACACAGAAAAGAATTCTTTCTTTCCTACTGGACACAGAAGCACCAGCTCTCACTTGCTATCAGAGCAGTTTCTTGCAGGCTGCAACGGTCTCTGTCCATGAAGGCACCCAGGGAATGGGACACCACAGAGGTACCCACGTAATAGACATAGGAGATTGGTGCTGGAGGTAACCACCAAGCAGTGGGGCTAAAGACAAGATGATTCATCTGTGAGCTGGAATCATAAAACCCCTGAGTCTTCACTAGAGACTAGGACAGAAGGTGACAACATTTGCGTGGGAAGCAGTAAAGAACTGCTTTAACGAGACACATAAAAATAAGGAACCAGAGCAAGAGTAGATACTTGTGCTTCTCTAAAACATGATGCTGGAACCAGAGTTCTAGAGTTCATATGTGGAAGCAGCTGTATCAGAGACAAAATTGAAGGAAACCAAAGAGGGTACTACGGGGGTTCCCAGGCACGTAGGTACTCCCTGGCTGTTGCTGGCTCCAGACCTGGGTGGAAAAGCATCTCCAGCTTGGCCCTGTGCTGCCTGTGACACCTGCAACCCCACTGTTGTGACTGAAGAGTCCCTCTAGGGCAGTGACAGCAATGCACTCCAAGGCTGGTGGGAGAGAGACAGAGAAATCCATCAATCTGGTTGACATCCTCAAAGAGGAACTGCAGGAAGCAGAGGAAGTGTGTCAGTAAGGAACAGAAAGCAGTGGCTGCAGTGGGGAAAGGCTGGCCTTGACCAGGGGACCATGCTGAGAACTTCAACTGCTCCAAAATAGCCTTGTGGCCCTCAGAGCCTGGCCACGGAGTGTGAGATGGCTGGAACTGATGGGCATCCTTTAGGAAGGCAATTAAAAAAAACCCAAACAAACTAGGAACAGCTTCTGAGTAAAGGATCACAGGGTGCTAAAGGGTCTTTTAACATCACAAGAAAAGCCTAATGTAAGCAAGGTGTTGAAAGGTGACATCAGAGTGGAGAAGAAAGAAATTGGGCATCACAAGTAGGAAAAGAAAGGAATTAATATACAGAGTCAATTCAGGGAACTATTTGTCAGAAATACAGAATGGAGGGAATAGAGCTAAGCAGTGGTGGCAATGTCCTTTGAAGTTCAAGCTGGGTTTCTGAGAAAATGTTGTCTATTGAAAAACCTTAATTTCAAACACAGCTACATGCAGCATCACACACCTTGATGGGACAGAGTAGGTGCTGCTACTTCCGCTGGAAGCAACTCAGAGGAGGAGTGAAAGGGTTATCATGGAAAAGGAGCATGTTGGGGGGTACTTGGTGCAAAGCAGTGGTAGCGCACACGTGGGACCACCTGGATGTACCTATAGGGGAACACAGTAGCTGGTAACATGCAGTCCTGGCAGCCTGGGCTCAAAAGGATTTTGAAAATTGAGACTTTCAGCATTGAATCTGGAGCACACGAATCCTGGAGTCACCCTAGCCCTTCACAAGGTGAAGTACCGGAGTGGCAGAGCAGGGACCAGCAGCCCAAGCACCAGTGATGCATTACTGTCTGTGAGGCCCAGAGGCTGGGCTGGATGCGGGGCCAGCCTGGGAATGGTTGTGCATGCCGCTGCCACCGGGGGCCAGCGCAAACCTATGCAGCTCGTTGGCATGGGGGTGGTGTGTGACCAGCAGCATCTGCCTGTCCCATCCAGGCTGCGGGGCCAGAGCCCTTCCTGAATATCCCCCATACACCCTCCAACCCCAGCCACAGTCAGAGCACCCCCAGCACCATGGGGTGAGCCCCTCTCAGCCCTGCATTGCCCAGCACACAGCCAAAGAGCCTGTGCTGAGACTGATACCTGAGAACAGGATACATTTCCCACTGCTCTGGGCTGGGGCTGCTGGCGGCAGGGGCTGTGGTGATGAAAAGAAAACATGGCTTTGACCACAGACTATGCTCTTACAGGTAAAACCATGACAACTTGAAGGGGTTGTCTGTACTGAAGAGATATGCTCTACTCCAGAGCAGCTACTGTGTCTTGCTGCACCTCAACCTTGTTTGGGGGGGCAAAGGCTAAGGTGACATATGGCTCTTTCAGGAACAGCGTGGGTGAGAAAAGTGATGGCCCAAAGGGATCAGGTGTCCTCCTAGGGCTTGACCAACATATAGAGGCCCACTGTGGTGTCTTGTCTGCCCAGGGCAAAGGTACTGCCTGTTATGAGGTCTCTAGTGTTGAAGTGCTGGGCGTGCTCATGGGTATGGTCCATTTGGTTAGCAGTGACACATAAGAAAAATAAGTAAAAGGGCTTTTCTGGAGGCAGATTTCAAACAGGGTATCTGGATGCTAAAGAGCAAGGGTTCCTTGTGTACTTTTCCTGATGTGCTAAGGATCATATCCACAACGAAACAAACCTCATCTGGTGGTTGGCACGCAGAAAGGTCTCAGTGTAAGAGGAGGTGAGGAAGCAGCTGAATGGGATGACAGCTCTACCAGTCTCTGTTTAAACTGAAAGATAACCAGGCTCTGGTATTTACAATGATAAACACAGGAAGATTTTGACCCCAAAGACAGGGAAAAACCACCATGTGTGGAACACCACAGTTGTGGGTAGCTTATGCTGTAGGCACAAAGTCAATATAACATGAAGGCAGGAAAAAATGAAGAGCACACTGTGTAGACAAGCCCCCAAATAAACAAGGCATATTGAAACACCTGAGAACAAATGCATAAATTCATCTGTAGAAAAGTCAGAAGGCAAAAATAAACAAGTATGCAGCACTAATGCTAGAAATACATGAAGGCTGCGGGGACAGAGTCAGAGAAATCCACCTCAATCCCAGTGAACATTCCTCCAGGGGAAATGCAGCAAAAGGAGGAACCTCACCAGTCAGAAATTGCAAGTGGTGGCTGTGATGGGCAAAGGCTGTTTGTGACCGTGCCCAGAGCTTCAACAGCTCTGAGAAAGCATCACAGATTGTAAAGCATGGCACAGACACAGGGCAGAGCAGAGGTGGCTGGAAGCAATGGGCATCCTTCAGGAAGGCAGGGGAAAAGTGGCCCAGGGGAGCAGCAGCACTGCCAGCCCTTGGGAGCTGCCTGCAAGGTTGTGTTCAAGGACTATCACTACAGCAGGCTGCCCTGGGCCAAGCAGAGAGGTGCCTCTGGTCTCCTGAAAGTGAGAGTCCATCCCTGAAAACCTGGAGCACTCACTGTTATGAAAGTACCACACAAATAGTTGGGAATGGTGACTCAGACTGGAAAGAAAGCAGAAGAAAGCAAACAGCTGGGGAGGGACTGCAATGAATTTTCTAGGGACAAATTAAACCCCCAGATCTATCAGAGTTCTCTGGAGCAGTCAGCTGCTTTTGGGGAAAGGCAATGGTGACACCCAGCTGAAGTGGTGATGGGTTAAAATGCTAAGGCCATGACCATTTTGTGACTCTCTCCTGGTGCAAAAACAAGGTTTCCACATTCTTTGGCTGAATGCTCTGAAAATGCAGCTCATCCTTGATCCAGCTGGACTTCTACAAAGGCCTCTGCTAAGATCTCAGCAAATGTTCTTAGAGAACCAAGGCTGTCAAGGATGAAAGCAAAAGTCCTCTTGTGCATCAATGATTTGCTTAAAGGAAAGAAAATGCATTGAAGCAGCAATCAAGCTGTTTCGTGAGCAAGTCAACATGTCAGGGCAACTCTGCTGGGACCTATGCCATTCATCAGATACAGAAATGGGCTAGGAAAGTGGGCAGGAAGCAGGGAGTAAGAGTTTGATGATGGTTTAAATTATTCATCTAGTCAAACTGAAAGCTGATGTGAACACCAGCGTGCTACTGAGAAACCTGAAGCTCAACAGCAGAGGAAATATAGAACTGACAAACACAAGTGAAAAGAAGAGGTCCAAAGGACAGGCTATGAACATACATCAGTATTCAGGAAAGTGCCTCTGAAAAATGTTTAGTGATAACATTTTGAAAACATCAGTGCTGTACTCTAGATTCACAGTAGAAACCATGGATGTTTTAGGCTGCTTTGCAAGTTTGCACTGCTACTGCTTCTCAAATTTTAATTCCTCCACTAGCATGAGCCACATTTTACAGTCTGCCAAGAATAACTGCATCCACAGAAAACTGCCACTGCTAGGTGAATTGAGCAGTGGCTTCTCTTTATATTCTGGTTTGACCACTATTGACTTGGTCATTTCTTTCAGATAGTTTTCAATGAGGAGCACTGCAACCCTCGGTTCATTTCTGCCTCCTTTCAGGAGCTGTCAACCAGCACCACTCTGCTCTGATGATTTGATTTATGATTTCTCTGACATTCTGAGGTTACTTTCCAAATTTTTTCAAGAGCCAGAGCCATTTCAGACAGATCCTCTGCTAAGGCCCTGCTGGAGGTGAGGTCCAGGACGGGAAACTTCACGCTTTCTGCCAAAGCAGAACCACAATGCACTTGCCCAGCTGCTGCACCACAGGCTTGCCCTCAGCCCTGTCCCTGCAAACTGTGCTGGCCCTGAGGATGCTCTGCCCTGCAGCTGTGTCGTGCTCTACAGTCTGTGATCTTTCTCAGAGCTGTTGAAGCTCTGGGCACGGTCCCCAGGTCACAAACGACCTTTGCCCATCACAGCCACCTCTTGCAGTTTCTGGCTGATGAGGTTCCTCCTTTTGCAGTGTTTGCCCCGGAGGGATGTTCATTGTGGTTGAAGCGGATTTCTCTGGCTCTCCCTGCAGCCAGTGCTCTCGGAGTTCCCAGGGGTTTCGAGGAAAGAGTCAGTTGTAGCTCTCGGCTTCCTCTCAGCTCCAACCCGCTGTGCCCGCGGGCCTATCTGCCCTGTTCCTCCTCCGGGCCACCGGCCGGCCGGCCCCGCTGCTCACCCCGCTGAGGGCACCCCTTCCCCGCGGCGCTCCAGCGGGACGTGCCGCCACCACGGCCGGCACGGCAGCTCGGGCACGGCCGCGGCTCTGAGCCAGCGCCGGGGATCGCCCGTCTCCGCCCGGGGTCGGGGGGGCGGAGGGATGGATGGACG
>VWZF01002189.1:15375-74065 GCA_013396755.1 Sclerurus mexicanus
CCGGCGGGGCAGGGTGGGACAACACTGGACCGCGGATGCGTTGCCTCCATGTTGCAGCCTCTAGCGACCGTGTGCCGCGATGGCCACGGATCCCAGAACGGGGTGTGTCATCGCGGCCGCCCTGCTTTGGAACGCTGCCTCTTTGCCCCCGAAGTGAACGGGGACGGCCTTGCAGCCGGTTCCCTAAAGCCAGGTAGTGGTCACCGGACATCCCTGGGCCTGTGAGGCAACCTGTGTCACCTGCACTCCGGACCGTAGGGAACAGCAAGAGGGATTAATTGTGCTGCCTCAGAGTTGTGTCTGTGGCAGAGCTGGGAGACAAGCTGAATGGTGTAGCTGTCATTGCTGACTCTGTGGTTAAGGGTAGAGTCCAGGCTAGATGTGCCTATAAACACCCGTCTCGGGGCCAGGAGGTGCCTGATGTGTTAATGAGCTGGGTGTCTTTTGACCCACTCATCAGGCACTGATCACGTCTTCTCATGAGAGTGTGGGGCAGATTCAGGAAGTCAGTGCGTGAGAAGAAGCGTGTAATCAGTCTGAGAGCTGTTTGAAGAACTGGTTTTTGGCCAGTGAATCCTATGTCTTTTCACAAGGACAGTTTCCATCAGCATTGTGTTGATGTGTGTTCTAATATATGAGCTTCTTTGTGTGCTGTTAGCTAGGGGGGCAGCCATCTGACACAGCAGCTTGCAGGAAACTTCTGTGAAATTAATCTGAAATTTAGTCTCTGGAATGTCTTCAAATGCAACATTTTCTACAATGGGAAGAAGGTGATGGAAGCTGTCTCTTCCTTCAGAGCGATGCCTCTAACATGGTGTGCTGCTGTGTCTGGAGAAGTCCTGCCAGTGGTTACAGTCCACAGTGACCAGTGTAGGACTGGTGTTTCTGTGTTTTCTAATCTTCAGCTAGCCCAGGCTTTCCTTAGTGAGTAGGTCACAGGTGGGCACCCATCAGGCAGGCATTTGCATTCCCTGAAACTAAAGAGAGATCAAGCCCTAAACCTGAGCTGGGCTAACTGTGTATCTGTGCACTGTGCTTACTTTTTGTTTGTCCATGTTCTTCCTCTACTGATGTGCTTGTATAACGTTTTAGTCTTGACATTAGGTTCTTCAAGGCAGAAACTCTGCTGTTCTGTCTCAGTGCCCAGCACAGGTGGTCTCTGGTCTTATTGTGCTTTGGGGGTGGTAGTGGTGGCAAAATAATATCCATTCAATGGTAATCATGCTTCGCCCTTGGGGTTCTGTGTCTCTTATCTGTGGATAGTCTCAATTTTTCCATCCTTATACATATCTGGGGAAAGAAGAACTTTGCACTGGTTTTAATGCTATAGAACATGATTTCTTTCTAGATTCTCTATTGCAAGTCTTGTCTGTCCTTGTGATCCTTCTTAGGTGTTTCATTTTCTGCAGGTGCAGCTCCGGCAGGAGCGGGACTAGGCTGGATCAACTTTTGTAGGGTTGCTCTGTGCTTGGCTATTGATGAAGGACAGTTCAGAGGTTGTGTCCAGGCCTTCAGGATATCAGAGATAGTCTGGGCCAGTAAAAAACAGGCACGTTGAAGTATAAGCCCCAATGCATGAAACAGTTCAGTAGTATGACTGTAAGACATCTGGTGCCTTGTAGGAGAATCTTGGCTTTCTACGATGAACTGTTGCCCATAATGGAAGTTTTTTCCTGCTGACTCAGGAATGTGCCACTGAACTAAGTCTACATTTATTTTTGCAAATGGCCTGGAGAATGAAAGTATTGTCCCTCCTGCTGGGGGCTTTCTCTTTTCAGGGCCAAGTTGAGAGAGTTCTGTGACCTGTTAATGACCTTCCTATGAACTGACCGAGCATAGCCTAGATCCAGATACCTTTGGCTCGAGGGGGAGGCAGAGCTGAATTTTCTGGGCGGTGGGCTATTATGCAGAGGCAGAAGGAAGTAAACACCTGAAAACCTAACAAAATGCACTTTGCATCTTCAGTTAAGGTGCCCATTGGGGTAGGGATTATTTGCTTCCCATCACAATGCCTTTTAAGGAAAGCAAGCCTGATTAATTCATACTGCAGAATGTGAAGCATGCTTTGGCGAAAACAGTCAATCAATTAGCCTTAACTTCCACTCACAATTATCTTACTGGAAGTCTTTATAGCGGTGTTCTGAGGTGGGAGTGTCTTTATTGTGATGTCTTGCAAATAAATAGTCTTAAGGGTAGTAGCAGGTTTTCACTGTATGGAGACTGCAAGAAATGAACTAGAGGTTTGCCAAAGTAAAATATCCATCTGCATCCAGGTAATGTCTCACTGTGTTTTCATTGTTTTATATGTTGATCAGACAGTATGTTTTGAAACAAACATACTGGGCAAACATGCTTGAGGCCTTGTTAGTTCCACAGCGGTATTTTCAACCTCTTTTAACAGACTGCTTTTTTTTTTTTTTCTTTTAACATCTGAACATCCATAAATGCAAGTTCTTAATTAGGAAACAAGATAAGATTGTGTGATTGTGTTCACTTTTTCCATGACACAGCTGTTGTGTTCAGTGTTATATGGATGTTGTTTCAGTGATAAGTAGCCATATTTCTAATGAGAGGTGAGAGATAAGAGTTGTATTTTGGCTACTGTGTCAGTATTGTTGAGCTCAAGCTGCAAAGGCAAATTCTACCTGTACAGATTATTCTGTGAATGGCACTGCAAGAGTTCACATACACTGCAGTTCATCCACAATACTTTGTATTTCGGTAGAATGCATGAGCAAACAAACATTCCAAGTCTTGCTGCCACCCACACAGTGTGCTTGAACACAGTGTCTCCTGCTTATGATAGTTAGAAAAGCATTGACTGAGGGAAATGCATGTGGTTTGGGCTCACTTTGTGAGACTGTGTATGTGTACCTTCAGGATATTACATTTCAGAAGATGCTCTGAATTCTCTATCATTAAAACTTGCAAACTTTGAGTTTGAAAAGTTATAGCTTAATGAATGTCTTCTTGAAGCGAGAGCAGATGTTGCAAGTACAACTGGAAATATCCCAAAAATGCCAGCTAGGGCGATCCTTTGAAGTGCGATGAGGTCAATGTTCTCATCTGTGCAACCCTGTTTTCCTGTTTGGGCAGACAGTATCCATTACCTGACACCTCATGGAGAGTAGGTTAGGACTTAATTTGTGCAGATGGTTGCATGCTTTTCTTTGCCTGAGGTCCAGAAATCCTTGCAGTGACAGTACATACCATATGGTGTGGAAGAATGCGCTCTCCTCTGACACAGCTACATGAGGCTGCATCTTGCAGCCTCACAGACCGGCTGCTGTGGGCTCAGGGGTCTGTTTCCTCTCAGTAAAGAGCATTGCCTGTCTTTTCTACAACACCTAAGAGTTTCATTTTCTGAAGCTGTTTTGGTGATGAAAAGCCTCTGAACTGGGTGTTCCTTTAAGAAACACTTATTCCAGCTGGAATAACGTATATTTATCTTCCTGAGATGTTCTTGAGTGGTTTCCTGGGTAAATCAGACATTTTCATGGTGAACTTCCAACCTCAGCGACATCTGTTCTGTTTGGGTAAGCTACAGAGTTGCACCTCTGGGAAAGTTAAATGATTCCGGATTGTTCCTTCAAAAGATACTATGATGCCGTGACAAATCAGAGTGGCTTCATACCCAGAGTACTTGAGAGAGGCCACAGTTTCTTTTAAGGAAACAGTCTCTTATAACTGGTGATATTTGCCATGTTTGACTTGTAATTTCCTTCTAATCCTATATAGAAAACAGAATGTTCCAACCAACCACCAGATTGCTTATTATTCTTAATATTGTGGGCTTGGCTTACAGGCCTGCAGCATAAGTCTGATGTGTTGTCCACTATCTGTCGCTCTCTGTGGCAGTGGAGCACGTTGGGGATTTCTCCTCTGGCAGTGTTACGTTTCCTTTCTGAGCATACAATAATTGAGTGACTGTCTGTTACTCCTTTCTGCTCATTAGTAGAACTCGGGACAAATGTCCCCTGCCGGTATGATTGATGGAGGGTGTGCTCCTTTCAGAATGCTAATAGTGGTTTCCCTGAGGGCTCAATTTTATTTGAAGTACCTGTCATGCTGCCTCCTAGCTTTGCTTTTCAGTGTTTCATTCATTAGCTAGGCTGTGTTACATCAGTTGTCTGATGTCTCATCAAAAATCTTGCATTGTTCTTATTGTGCTAGTACACCATGAGTACATTTTGCTTCCTCTGGCACACTCAGTTACTTGTGACTGATCACTGGCAGCCATGTAGTATGTGTATAGTGCACCCTCCTCTGGGATCAAGTTCCCCTGACCTTTATTCTGTCAAAAGAATAAATTGCTGAGCAGCAGTAGCCTAGAGGGTTCCTGTAGCAGATCTGTTCTTCAGTGAAATCTGTGCTGATGCTTTTGTGTAATTGTTTGCTATATGGAATGATTCTGGATTGAAAGTATGTCTCCAGTCAACTTCAGAAGTTATTTCCAAAAAAGAGTCAGAGGTGAGAAACATACTGCATTTTATAACATGCCAGATGAGCATATGGACAAGGCTATTTCCCAAACACCTTGTGTTATTTTCTGTGCATCCCAGCTGATGGGGTAGCTGTGCTTCTGTTTTAGATTGTTTTGGATTTTTTTAACTACATCAAAGCTGGTGAATACTGTTTTGGGAAACAAGAAGTGAGAGTGTCTTACTCCTCTGTGTGGGATGTGGCAACAGGAACCCGTGTCTGCTTTCAGTGAAGCAGACAATTTAAGTGATACTGCTCTTGTAGTTAGAAGTCTCTTAGGTAAATGAGGCTTTGTTTGGATGCTTCAATATACTCATTGCAGTGGACTAGGAGGAGAGATGCAGGTGCATTGCAACTGTGGTTACAGAGACCACTCCCTGCTCTGCAATGTGATTCAGCCTCTGTGCACACAGCCCAAAATTACACTGGCATTTTCTGCTGGTCTGTTGCAATGCCCTTTCCTTTATAATGCTGCCCACTGCCACCTCTCGTGCTCGTTATGTTTCTCTGTATCATGTGGTCTAACTCAGTGTGTGATTCTGATTAGTAAATAAAAACTCCTGTTGTCCTTTGCCTGCTATTCTAGTTTTTCTAGGTTCTCCTTATTTTCCTACTCATGCTGATTTTTAAACTTCCACTGTAAATTCTTCTTATCATGTTTTTTATTATTCAGAGCAAGCGTATCTTAAGTAGCATGAGATCTAAAGCCAGTGCATGTGCAACCATCTCTTGGACAAAAACTGTCCAGATTCCATGCCCAGCTATGTATTTTAACTGTTTTTCTGCATATATGAGAACTAAATTCTTATCTGTATAGGCAGTTTGGGATGATAGCAGGACTCGTGTCTTTAGTTTCACTTTCCAAAACTGAAAAGCACTAACAACTAGGTGTATTGTTGCAATGGTAGTAGGGTTAGAATAAGAGTAACTCCCTTGTAAAGGGTTCTGCTACTCTTGTTCTTTAATACCTTTGGTCTACCAAGGGGGAAGATTCTGTTCCTGCAAAGCCTCTCATTGATTCTTCTGCTGTCTCATTTTCAGTAACAGTTCAAGTGGTGTGTCTGAATCTGTATTATTTAGAAAGGTGTTGTTTAGATTTACATTATTTGTGTATTTATATTTTATATTTTTGTATTTGTTTAGCATTTTCCCCCACATTCCTTCAGCTTTCTTCTAGTAGTCAGGTTTTTTTTCTGCCTGATCAATACATTCACTTTTTTCTCATTGCTCTTTTACCTCAAAAGCCCTGCACATGCCTGCTGATATTTTTGGCACTGTTCTCACTTTTTTTTTTCCTTCTTTCTCTCTTGACTTGCGTACCTGTAATTGAGCAATCTTTCATTCTGAATATTAATTTTTCCCTTTTCAAAGTAGTTGGCTTTTTTTCTCAGAATGTAGAGAGTATTCCTTGTGAAGCCATAATGACCACATCTTGTTCTTGCATGGCTTGTATTTTTCAGCTGAACTATGTTCTTCAAGTGCTTGTTTTTTAATGGCTTTAGATTTTTTTCACTGTTAATGAATATCAGCTTTTTTCTTCTTTTAGACTTTCTGAACTTTCTTATATGTGCATCCCTGAAATACAGTCCAGTAAACCAACATTTCAGTCAGTTCTCTCATACCTTATGCTCAAGGCTGCTTGTTCCAAGTATTCCTTCCTTTCTTGTGTGCTCCTTTGTCAGAAGCAGACTCTGAATGTCCCATTTGGATTTCACAGCATACTGTGTGTATGAATAATTTATTAAATTTTTGTTTCATGTTTGTCAAGTCCCTTGACATTTCAAGCTTTTTTTCCCTGCCTATTATGTTCCTGAATCTCCGGTCAGACAAAAGGACAGCATTCCCATTACTCTGCACTTACTGTATTCATCTCATCCGTATATTGCTGAAGCGTTCATACTTACTTGGAGGTAATTTTATCTGGTGCCATACTGATTTATGGAAGTGTGGACAAATCACCCTTGTTTCAGGGTCCTGTTCCACCCACAAGGATCTGAGCAGAGAACTGCTTTGTACAGGCACTGGTTATTAACAGCTTATGTTGCAAGTGAATAAAAAGCCTACGCACAAATTTGGTTAGAATCATTCTTTTGAGTGAGGAGTCTTAACTGTGCAATGCTTTAGAATGAAATTTTTTTATTATTGAATGTTTTTCTTACATTTATGAAGAAGCCTCAAAAATGGATGCCCATGCTGGTTTGACACTGAGTCTTTCACGGGCCTGTATCACTTTTACTGTATCACTTCAGTCCCTCTCCTGCACTCTCTTCCCAGATGTAATTTACCACTGTACCATATTCTTGAGCCTGCAGGGATTCAGATCTAAGGTGCTTGCCAGCTTAAGATAACAGCAGAGGAAGTAGATGGGATGACAGTCTTGGGTCCATAATGCTTCAGGAGTAACAAGCTGTAATGCAATGTAAACTCTGAGTTCATCATTAGTAGGAATTATTGTTAGACTTTACTGAAGCTGCTGTGTGGCACGTTTGCTTTTTGTCAGTGTGTGTGATCCTTACCAGGACAGTCTGGACAATGCAAGAAGTTGGTGTGTATCAGTGACCTACCCTTGAACTCATTTCACCGCTTTTTCCATCTTGGCTGCGTTGGCACATCTCCAGCAGCCAGCAGACTTGGAAGTGTATCCCTGTGAGCTCTGCCAGGTGATGAGTGTGAGAATGTAGCCTGTCCTGCATCCCCATTAGCACTTTCACACTTGGATCAAAGGTCTTTGTCACTGTGTCTTAGGCACTTGTGCTTTCCTTTCTGCAGACCAGGCTGCAAGTGGTGTTTTTGTAATCGTGGCTTTGTGGTGGTTAATTCATTAACACATTTTATTTTAGCCTGGAGACACAGCGAGTGAGCTGTTTAGCAACAGGTATCATGGCAGACTGCTAGTGCTGTGGCTCCGTGAAGGTGTGGTACATTTGCGCCTTGCCGTGCCATTGACTGCTGCTCTCAGCTAAACTGGCACTGTAGCATTTTTTGTTAAAGCAGGCTTGGATTTGTGGACAGCTGGTGCAGCAATTCTGCTGCATATGGAGACAGAGAAATTCAAAATCTGTTACATTTGTGCAGAAAGTTCCGTGATATTAGCCATACTATTGCTGATGGCTAAAATGAGAGAGATCAATGTGCTGCTGCAGACTTCCACTTTTTTCCTGACTGCCCTGAGGTGGCTTTTGGGTAGATCCCAAGTGAACAGCTCGAAGTTTTAACACAGTGATCTAAAGTAAAGCAGTGACCAGGTGAAGTTGGGATGTTTCCAAAGTAATAACCCTTTCTGTTGCCTAGAAAAATTAACTTTAAAAGATCACCGCAGCACATTATCACTGACCTGTGGATTGGTTAGTAAGCTCTTTGTAATGTTTCTAGGCAGGCTGTTAATGCATCAGCAATGAATTTGGTCACATGCTCTGTTAAACAAGTAACTTGTTTGAAAATAGAGCTGAAAGATGACCTTACGGTTTGGACACTGAAGTGAGGCTTAGATTCAAATCCAGGATCTGAGCTTGCTTGCTCTTCTTCTAATTTAAATAACTCTTTCCCTCCCTGAAGCCACAGGTATGACTCATGTTCGTGTTCTCCCCACTTTGTTCCCAACTGCTTGTTTCCATGCTGCAGTGTTGGCTTTTTCTTGCATGTGCTAGGTCGACTGTGGAGTTGTAAAGGGACAACTTAAGAGAGAACACCTGAGAGTGAGATCACCAGCAGAGTTTTCCTTGCTGTCTCATCTGCCAGCTGGAAATCTACCTGGAACCGTTGGGGTCTGGAGTAAGGTTTGGGGAGCATTATGTGGAAATTATTTGGACTTTCTGCTGAGGTTTCAAGGGCTCTTTCCACTGAGAAAAGACATTGCTCTTGATAGGGGCAATTAATAGCTGCATAGCTTGCAGTGGAACATGAGAGAGGCTGGTGACTGTGTGACTGGGTAGCACGCTGTGCATGCTGGTACAGGCTGTTTGGGCAGATCCTAATGCTTCCTCAGGAGATGCTTCTTGACAGTGGGCTTATTATCTCAAGTTCAGCTGTGATAGGAGGTGTCAGGAAGCTATAGCAGAGGCTCATGTCCTGTTGTGGTAGGTACTACCTGATGTGCTTTAATGAAACACTGCCTATTTTGTGGGGATTTTACTCCATGTTTTGGATAAACATGGGTGTGGGGAAAGCAGAGGTGAAGCAATACATACAACAGTTAAAATGTGGCAGAGACAGATGAAATTTTGTGTCTCTGCCTGGATCCAGATCTTAAATCTAAATTGCTTCCTTCCAAGAGCAATGAAGTCTAGTCTCTCTGTATCAGGGCCTGGGGAATGTAGTTATGTCACTGCAACTCTCCTGTGCACATGGTGGGGCAACAGTTGTTTGGTATGGTTTGTCCTCACTTAATTTTCCTTTTTATTTTTTGCTACCCTGTCACAAATATTTGGGTATTGTAATCAACACAAGCCAGTGAGTTGAAGCCTTACACAGGAAACTCTCTCAACTTCTGATCCGTTTGCCCAGTTTTGTACTGGCTTGTCAAGGGCAACTGCCTCAAAAAACCATGTTTCATAGAAATCAGTGGTTAGTGGGAGATTGAAGGTCCTGTTAAGTCCCCTGTGATGGAGAACTTGGCTGTCTTCCAATCCCCTATTTGCTGGCTGATGTTCCTGGGTGTGGTGTGGAGGTAACTCTCAATCATCCTCAAGGTTTGCTGTCTTTTTCTGGTGGGGTGGTATTGAGAATCAGGAGGGGGAAAGGAGAGAAGGCAGCCTGGAAAGAGCAGATATAAGTACAGGAATGAGGGTGGGGCAGAACGGTGCATTTTCTGGCTAAGCTGTTTCAGCTGTGATCTTTCCAGTGGTGCATCTATGTGGGTATGTGATGTGAAAGGATACAGAGTTAGGAGGTTGGTTTCAAGGAGTTTGTTTCATTCATTGTTTGTGCAGCATGGTGCACTTGCTCCCTACACAGGTAAATGTGCCTTTAAACCAATGAGTAGGAGGCAAAATTAGCAACTCTAAACACCCCTCTTAAGCAATTGCAGGAGGAAAGGTTTAGCAGCCACCCACTTGCCTTGTAATTTCTGCCTACTTAGAGCCCAGCCAAGAGGAGGGAAAGGAAATCTCTTAACCTGATTATTGTTTGTGACTACAGTAAGCAATTCAGTTACAGCCATACTTTAATCCTGACACTGTTGGACCTCACTTAGAAGAGAGAAGTCTTGGTTTTATACCTTTGCAGGGAGGGATGTGGTGTCCGTAAAGGAAATCTTTGAATCTCCTTGTGCCTTAACCGTTAACTGAAGAAACTGTGATAAGTCTCCACACTGAGCACTTGGAGTTTGACCAAGGAGCATGAAAACAGTTGGCCCCAAAATTTGCCTCCTGTCTCTCTCTCTCTAGGTAAGGAATGACTTCCTTCAAATATCTGTCTCTTGGAGAAAGTTTAGCAGATCCTGATAGTTCTGTGCTCTTGAGAAGAGGAATCTTGAAAAGCATTTTCCAATGACCACATTTACCACTACAGCCATGGTTACTTCTCCTCTGGGTAGCTAGCATTGCTTCCATATAGAGATACAGAAGAAACTGGTCTGTAGACTCTGGCAGCTTGTGCTATGAGAGGGGAATGGTGTTCTTTGAGCAAGATGCAGAAAACCAAAATGGTTGGTGATCATCAGGCAGAAGTGGTTGAATCCCAGCTAAACACTGCTGTGAACAGAAGGCAGAATAATTACTGGCCCCCAGAAGATCTTATATTCTCTTCTGAGAAATGATGAGGCACTTACATTGTGTGCAGTCCTGATTGTAATGACAAATGCTCCTGTTGACATGAATATGAATAGGTTTCAGGTCTCAAGTGACAAAGATTAATAACTCTGCTTAATTACAGCCTATTTTTTTCTAATACTATGAGAGTAAATGACTTTTCAAGGAGAGCTGACTGTGAGATGTGCAGGATGTCAGAACTCTCTTTGGGAAGAAGGCAAAACTAAATAGATCAAGGTTTAAAATCCAGGCAAGATTTGTGTGAGAGAGGCTCCATGGTTTCTGCCTTCAGGTATGATTTCAAGCCAAACAAACTTTCTGTTGAGGTTAGAAGAGTTCAGTGTTGATCTATTCCAGGTTGGTTACAGACTCAGTTGTCCAGGTGTACAGAACATCTTCCTATAGATAGCACAACACTCAAAAAAATGATTATGAAAATGAAGTGTAGACTTATGTGTTGTTTTACCAGCACTAATTATATTTGATTGTATAAGTGAAGCACATGAAGTTTCAGAATTCAGTTCGTTATCCAGAACAAACATTTGCAGCTGATAGCTCTCCAAAATGATGCCTGAGTCGACAGTCCTGACCCCTGTCAACAGTGCAGGTGAATTCATATCTGATATGGTTTCTCTGTCTAAGCAGTAGGGCAGAGAGCAAGGTAGGGGGCTTTCTCAGAAACAGGAGGTAGAACAACAAATGCAAAAAAAAAATGGGAATCTTGTAGAAAGAAGGAAGGAAGAAAAAAAAGAGAAAAGAAAAGTGAAGAGAAAAGAAAGAAAAAAGATTGGTGACAATGTGGGGATTTTTAGAAGAATCTTTTGAGTGTCCTGGCTCTTATTTCTTGACTAGCTATAGGAAATCAAGCCATTGAAGGGGAAGTAACTTGTTTTTTTCTTGGGCTGAGAGAGATAATCTCAGGCTGTCTGAAAGGAGACTTTTGAACAACTTCTTCCCACAAATTATGTGGTGTATGTTCTCTAGAGCATCTGTTGCTCTTTGGACATGTAATTGAAACGTGTGCGTGTGCACATCCTCCTTCCTGCCCACCTGAAAGACAAAAACTGGACCTCTGAAAACTTACCTTCCCTTGTTAAGGACACTTTGGAAAACCGTGCATTGCAAAAGGCCTTTGAATTTGAGCTGTGATTATGTGACTGTTAGTCCTTCCTCCTTCTTCCTGTACCTGTAGACTCCTTTCTGAGTGCTAGCTCTGTGTGCTGGCACTGTAGGATGCTCATGGGGCTGCAAGTGACAGTGGCTGCTTCTGAAGGATACCTGGTCATGAGAGGTGGTGATGGAGAGTATTTGAAGTGCTACCTTTAAAACACATCTGTGCGGAATATTTGGCTCCACCAGCATGCTTGTCCTGGACATTACACCTGCCCTGGACTCTGCCTGTTGCTTGTTATCTTCCTTTTTTCCTGGGACAGAGGTGTCCAACCTTTTAGAAAAGCAGTAAATCCATTTAAAAGTTGCAGGCTGGTATTGTCTGTGTCTCCGCTACAGGTCTAGGGAGAGGGGGCAAAAATAGAGAATTTCTGATCTTCTATCCTATTGAACCCAAAGATATTTCGCAACTGTCACTAGTTGTATAATTGTATCACAACTGTTAGCCCAGTAGGTGACCTTATTCTTGTGCATGGACAGGCTTGCAATGTTCGGGCAGAGAAGCATCTCCTGAACAAACTGCTCATGGAGTAGGTCTGCTAATGATAGACGGTTTGAGGTGGCAACTGCTAGTGACCTGGTAGTAAAGTGATCAGACTGGTGAAACAAGATAGCAGAGAGATTTTTCAGGTTTAGGAATTCATAAGAGATTGTGTACAACTGATTTTAAAGATCTTTTCAGTCTTGTACTATGTTGCACTTAAAGCTGTGAATCTGCAGCCATCATCAATCTGAGGTCTCCTGACTTTGTTTTGGACATGCTGTCTTAAGATTTATAGCCTGAAACACAAGGATTTATTGCTTGTGCTGAGTTTCACCACACACTTTCACTATCATTAAATCGCCTCAATGGAGGACAAACTTAGAGCAAATTCACCTAAGCTGAACGCTTCCTTTCCTCTGATTTACACCTGCTTTGCTTTGAGAAGTGAACCTTTTAAGCTGTTGTGCAGTATGTATGCAGGTACACAACAAATAGGACCTAAATATGATTTTTTTCCTTCTCTGAAAGAAGACCTTCATATATTAGGGACTAAGAAAAAAGTCTTGCTCTTCCATGTGGACATACCTGAGAACAAAAGTGTTGAGACTTGCCTGGGACCCAGAGGGGTATTGCTTCCTTGCCTATCCTTCCTTGCCCTAGCAGAATTTGGCATGTGGTTTCTGTTGCCTTGATAATAGATTTCCTGTAAAGCTTTATGATTCTTAAGGCAGGCTTCGGTTTCTTTTTACTTTGCCTGCAGAGGGTATGCTTTTGGAGACTGTCATCCTCTGAATAGCAAGGCTAGCAGCTTGCCTATCCTTAAGAGTGAAGATCTAATTTTGAAGATGTATAGAGATTTTGCTCTGAAGGAAGGTCTAATAAGACAAGGAATTTTCTGTCAGGACAAGCCATGTGTTTCTTGGTGACTGCAACTGCTAGATGAAATGGGTGAGATGGTCCTAAAGCATATGCTTCAGAATCAGATCTGTCTCTATGCTGTGAATTACTGGGCTACATCCAGTGACAAAACTGGATGTAAAATCCTGCTCCTAACTGCAGACAGCTTCCAAGGCCACAGCTCCAGAGTGCAGCAAGGGTGTTGAGTGTTAGGTTGTTCTTCAGGCACCTACTTTATTACAGAACTGAGAAAACTGAGCTGTGAGGTATATGGTTGAATTTTCCCTCTTGTCCTTTGAGATGAATTTCAAGCTGTTTCTTAATGGCTTTTGGCAGACTTCCAGTCTCTTGCTGCCTTACTAAATCACCTGTAGTGTGAGTAGTTTAGTAACACATGAGAATTACAGCAAGCATAAGGTGGTATGACTGCAGTGTGTGAAATACTCTCTTGTGCCCTGGGAGTGCAGATGGGAAGCCTGTCTGGAAGTGGTGTTCAGGGTTGCTGGTTAGTATGAATCTGAGTGCAAATCCAGCACTAACTCCCAGCAGCTGACATGTCTAGCAGAGATCAAATTGGCAGGAGTTTTTTTCTCTTCTGAGTTAGTTTTCTCACCAGTCCAGAGGAGAATGGAGTAATGTGGCATGGATGCTGACAAGCTGCCCCTTTGTAGAAGAGCATTGCCTTTTTGGAACTCCCCAGAGGTAGCAGCAGCTCTGCTGGAGGGCAGAAAGAGGGTTTGATGAAAATCCAAACTTGACTGCTGGAAGGATGCTGTGTTTTTGCTTTCTTCATTCATGGTAGCTGACTTCTATCTTCTTTTTTATGGTTCTGGGTGGGATTAGTCAGTGTGTTTTTGGTACAGAGGAGACAATCTGTCAGCTCTTCAGTCTTTTCTAAGGCAGTTTGTTAGTTGAGGGGTAGGTGGGGAAAAATGTGAGCTTTACAGACAGTGGTGCTACTGGGGATAATCACTCCTTGTCTTTACTCCTTCCTGCGAGGAAACATCTTCCAGTGCACCTTCCCTCCCTCCTTTTTATTTCCAGAAGAGATGGGAAGGGACATACAGAGTATCTGTGAAGTATCTGCTAGAGATATTATCTCCCATTGCTTGCTTTTAGACAAAACAGAGGGCTGGGTAATTATAAATTTTATTTCTTAGAAATGAAAAAAACTCCAAGTTTTTTCAAGCAGAGTTGCATCATTTCCTCTCAGTTACTTCTTGCCTGGGCATATGGAGAAAAGAAAAGCTAGTCACAGCCCTTCTGGAAGTTGTCTGGAAGTTTGGCTGACCATAGCATGAAGCAAATTCTATAGATGCTCTGATGCCCTTTGTAGGATTGTTGGTTCACGTGCTTCAGGTGTTAGAAGAGTGTGTTAAGATAGAAGAGGAATTTACAGTGAAAATATCATAGAATCCTGAATTGAAAGAGATCCATGAGGATCATCAAGTCCAACTCCTGAATCCATATAGGACAACCTAAAAGTCTCAGACTTAAATTGGAAGTGGGTACTTCCAAACCTTGCAGCAGGTAATGTGTTATTAAGTCTGTGGGTTCAGGTAACACAATGGTGGGGCCCATGCCAAGGAGGAGAACACAGAGAATGGTAAGTTTACGGTTGGGAAGGGAAGCTTTCTTCTACTTAGTATTTTGTGATGGGGAAGATAAATGATTTCTAGGCAACAACTTGAGCCATCTCGGGATCCAGGCAGAGCTGTTCAGGATGGGAATCAGAGCTCTCCAAAAAGTTATAGCTTTGCTTCTAAGTGTAAAGATTTTGGTGCAGTTTAATGCAACAATGACTTTGAAGTTGTTGATTTTCTACTTTGCAAATGTGGAATTCAGCTCCTGTAATTGAATATTAAACACTGTTGCTGGAGGAATTACTCCTGGAATCAGGCTGCAGCTTTTGTCTGTCTGTTACAAGGAATTACATCCAATATCTGAGGTGCTTTTTCAGCTGTGTAGCCTTTTTTATTTTCGTGACATACCTCACAAAAAGAGTGATAAATTTCAGAGATGGTTTGACACCAGCCCAAGTTTTACTCACTGATAAAACACGGACCGCTTCTCTGTGGGTTTTTGGTGTGTTACCATTTTCTGTTTGTAATTATGTTGTTTGTGTATGCTCTACAGGAGGTCAGGTCAGACAGACCCTGAAGACTTATGGCCCTCCTAATCTTAAAAAATATGGAAACAAACCCCAATGGGAAGTCTTATGCTGATCTTTAGAGTGCCACATGTTAAATCCTGACATGGAATGATTTTCTCATAAGTATCTTTTCAAATAATTTGTCATCTTTCATCTGCTGCGGTGTAAGTAGCTGGCATGTGTGACCCAGAGTTGTGTGAGCCCTCATCACAGCACAGCCAGCGTTGTCAATAGAAATCTGTGCAGCAGGTTGCAGGATTCAACACAGAATGAAAAAGCTGAAATAGGAGTACTCAAAGCCAACAATACTGCCTTCACAAAGCTGCTTTAGAACTCTGTTATGCTGAGGGAGAGAAAGGTGAGAGGCACCCCAAAGTGGTTAATTGCTGTTGTTAATTGCTATTGTCTTATCCTAACTGGAAGCCTCCCTGAGTTGCATGCCATTCTGCTGGGTTGCTGGTATAGTTGGCATTACAAGTGCTTCCTGTGGGTGATTCATGCATTGATTGGGTTGTTTCAAAAGAAATGGGGAGAGCTTTATTCCTTTCTCAGACCCAGTTCCAAATCCACTGTACCTACACTCAGCATGACACCTGGGAGGGCACAAATTGGCAGTCCCAGCCTCACAGCTTGGGACTGGCACCCTCTCTCTGGCATGAGTTCCAGCACATGCCTGATTATGTGGCAAGCTATCTCAGTGCTAGCCTGGAAGGAAACAACTCATTATTTTTCAGGTTCGTTCTTTGCTGGATTAACAGGTTGAGTCAGTTCGTCATGTGCTCAAACACACAGTGGTGATGGGGAATCACAGGGAGTGGAGAATACAGCATTGGCTTCTGGTGGTAGGCACTGCTGGCTTGGTTCAACCAGCTTATCTGCCTGTATCCTCTGAAAGGGAAGTCAGTGTTCCCAAAGGACTGGGGTGATACTTGATTTCTGTGAGTATTAAAAGGACCTGAAAATGAGTCTGGCAGTGAACTGCTTGGACTCCTGTGGGCACCGTGGGGGAAGCTGGCTGTGGGCAGTAACATCACCCCACATATCTTTCTACTTGATGCTACCCTTTGCACCCTCTCAGGTGGGCACAACCTGCAGCATAAAGTTCACAAAATGGAGCCATGCTGTTTTGTCTGCAGGGGCAGTGGTGTAAGGAAAAGGTATTTCTAAGTTAACCCCAATGTAAACAAATTAAACCTTTCTCTTTATTTCTTTATGAAAGTATTTTTTTTCCTTTGTTTAGTATGAATAGGTAGTTCTCTTTACATTTTGTTTTGTGCTGGTTTCAATTAGCAGTGATTGGCATGGATAATTGAGTAGAATAAGGTATTTCTCACTGATCACCTGTTCTAATGGTTATGTTATCAAGTGTTCTGTTCCCTGACACCTTTTCCAGGTGACTCCTTGAAAAAAATTCTCTGCAGAGATGGAAATATGTCTCTAACTGAAAGACTCTTCCAAAAGCACCAAAGCACAGTGAAGTTGCACTGAAGCATAGGGATTCCCAAAGGCATTGCTGCAGCATTTTGCATCTGTAAGGAATCATCCTTTCTCGTTATGTTTGAAGTTCTTACAGAATTTCACACAGAGGTGTTTTAAGCTCAAAGTGCCATGGTGTACCTGGGGCTGCGAGCAAACATCATTCAGCAGGTGAGTGACAGAGATATTCACATGGCTTTGAAATCTTGTGCTTTCAATCTGGAGTGCAGCTCTCAGTCAGGGGTGTGTGCTGGACAGATTATCAATAGCGCTCAGATAGCAGCTTTATCAAAAGCAGTGTAAACTCAAGGAACAAGTGACAGAAACAGCTAACAAATACCTCCCTACAGTCTTTGTTCTCTGACTGAAGTCTTTCCTTTAAACTTTTCTTTTTACAGAGGGGAAATTGTCCTTGAGTCTGAAGCCCAGTGCTTTAGTGTCTGTGAGCAGACCGACTTTGAGCAGATAATACTAGCTTGTGGGAGACTGTGTCAGCCTACCTTTTGAGGGGTAAGCAGCATTACTCTGGAGAGATTGGGTGCTTGTTCATACACAGGGTGTACCCACAGAGCCTGTTCATGGCGACCGAGGGACAGGTACTGTGTGCTTTACGTAGCTACCAAACCTGGAAGCAGAGGTGGCTGTAACTGATGCAGGAGCTTCTCACAGTCATGTGCCTGATTTCTGTTCTAAGAGTTTGATTGTCACCTGTATCTTCTGGATTTTTTTCTTCATATTTCATGGCTGTTTACATTGCTGTGTTAAATCTGTTTTCCTGCAGGAAGAGTTAAGCCATAGATCTTTGTTTTCTTTGTCAATGAAGTGTATGTACATCTGGGGTTTATTTTCACCTGTGTTCAGTTGCAGAGTTTTGGCATTCCACAGCATCACCAAAAGTAAGGCTGGGCTTGCTGTCAAATTGGGATATTCCAGAGGGAGGCAAAAGCCACACTGATCAAAATGCAAGTGGTAGATGAATCTCTTGTTTCAGGTTATCTCTGTGATTGTTGAAATAATTTACTCTTTCTACATGGTGCTTACAAGCAGTCAGAGGGGTTGACATTAAGCCTACTAACTCTTGCTACTGCTGCAAGCCAGATGGATGGCAGTATTGTCTGACTGAGACTTAAGCGAGGTATTTAGGATCAAGGACTTGAGTTCAGGCTTTGAGAGATGATATAAACAAGAAGAAAGGGAAAATGCCCTGTTTTATTTCTGTGATTTTGGAAAATCCTGGAAGACTGCTGTGCTCTGAATTATTGCCAGCCCTTATAAAGTAGTTCTGAGGATTACTCACTCCAGTAGGTCTAGTTTTACGTTTTTATTGCCTGTTGTGCTGAAGCAGCTCCGGCTACTTTTTAACAGAGAAAAATCTGTTTGTGTTGCACATCACACATGTGCTACTCTGAAGCTCCTGTATGTAGTCTTCAAAGATCTCCCATGTGTTATTCTCTCAAATGGAAAAACTTGGCGAATCAATCATAGTGGCAGTTCAATGATCTGCCTTATAATACCTTCACAGCTTGGCTTTGCTGGATGCCAAGCCTGCGCCGGATGTGCCAGCTGCTCTGGTGTCCCTTGGAGATCTTCCATTCATAAGATTGAGCTGGCTTGATCTTTACTTAGACTTGCGATCCTCTTGCCAGAAAGCAGGATAACTGGCTGTCATCCAGATGCTGGAAGGGCTTTGCTGTCAGAATTTTCTGAGTATGGTGGTCTCTGGTGACATGCATTTGTGGAGTTGCTGTGGAAACCTGTATGGGTTGCCTCAAGCCCCTGCCCGTTTCTGGTTTCCCAATTAGCTTTGTTATTCATCCTGTTTGTGAGAGGGGATGTGGGGGCTGGGCCTTGGGGCACTTTGCCTGCTGGACAAGCAAAGCAGCCTCTGAAGGGGTGAGGGCAGAGAGCACTATCTTTCCAGAGAGCTGCAGCACAGTGCTTGCCTTCCTTCCCTCCAGCCAGGCAGATGAGCGAGAGCTGCTGCCTCTCTGCAACCTCCCTGTTGCCTTTGCTTGCTTATTCCTGCCATAGTTAACACAGTTGTAGTTTAAAGTAGTTCAAGTTGTTGTGTCCTGGCACTATTGCCTTAAGATCAGATTGATTTGAAAACTGGGCTGTTTCATAACATAAGCAAAAACATGGCTCTTAAAACAGTACTTGCTGCAAGGGAGCTCATTCCTCTGAAGTTTGTTTGAGTGAAGCTAAGCCCTTTGAAGGCAGAATTTTTCAAGCTTCCAAGGTAACTTAGGACCTGATGCTTCCTAGCTGAGGTCCTCCCTGGACCATGCAGCCTGTGCAGATCTGTCCCCTTCGCTCTTGTGAGTTCAGCATGCAGTACTGTTGGTTGCACTTACTCACAAATTTTCTTCTGAAACTCCACACCTTCTCATGAGGATGCCCACAAGGTCCTACATGGGTATCTCTTTGAGTGTGGCAATTTGAATCACCAGGGAGAAAATGAAACCCCATTTTACGTGGCTGTTTTTTAAGAGATAAGCAGCTGATTAATTAAATGGTAGACACAGCTGTAATATAGGGAAATTAAGTGTTGGAAAGGGATAAAAGTATCTTTTTGTTTCTTTTATTATTATTCACATTATGGGTTATTTTATTACACATTGTGGGTTATTTTATGCATATCTTGATTGAAATTTTCTTGTCTTCTCTTCAGGATCTGACCACCCATCCCAGCATAATAGTCTTGTTAACATGTTTCTTCTGAGGTGCCCACCACTACTGTGTACTCAGTGTTCAGGGCAAGCTAAACATGTAGTGTTCATCAAAAGATGTTCCAGTTTTTATTTTTCAGTCCAACAGCTTCTGCATAACTGATGTCTTGATTAAAGTATAAAGCATGTAATTTTCTCTTATTTATATGAAGTTTAGCAGCAATTGTAGAGAGAAGCCTAAGCTTAGTGAAATGCTGCTTGGGAGTTCCAAGACAGCAAGTTGCTTATACTTTGGGCTTTATATACACTTGGGTCAGGATCATAAGACCTTAGAGTTCAAGGTTCTGGAGTGTGGACAGCAGAAGTATCAGCTTCTCTGGGTGACTTCGGGAACCTGGAAGCATGAAAATGTTTGGAGCTAACCCCTTTATTTCCTGTCACACTTCTCAGTGATGTATGTTGTTCCATGTCTTGGCTAATCAGCAGGGTGTGAGGCCTGCTAGGGTGGATGCACAGGCTTACTTTCTCATGTACCTAGCAGATGAAGGTGATAGAGCCCAGTGTGGTCACAGATATTGCAAAGCCTTTCTTCAGCTTCTGAGAGTTCAATAGCCTAATGTGCCAACTAATAGTGGCAGGTTGGTCTTTGTCTAGGAGGAAGGTTGATCTCAGCATCCCTACTCTCAGCTACCTGTTTTGTGTCAGATCACCTCAACCCCTTGCATGGTTTAAGTGTGCTGATAAATGGTGCTTTCTTATAATACAGCTGTTTTTCTGAGACTATATGGTTGCCAATGGACATGTGTGTCTGAGAATTTTGTGACATGTGGTCACTGCAGTCATTATTCCCTTTATGTTATCCAAGCCACGCAGTTCACTTAAAGTAACTTTTCACTTAGCTTTACACAGCCTTGAGTTTTGAGTATTGTATGTCTGTGATAAAAATAACAGTGGAGCAAATATGTAATCAGGACTGGGATTCTTGCAGAGTTGGTAGTGATTTCGGAAATCACAGAAGTGTCATGTTACTCAGTTCCTACGTGGAGATCCCTTGAAATGCCTGTGTGAAATGCTCCAGAACATTATGAGCATGGAGCCTGGGTGCTGCACAGGGGAGCTGTTTATTGAATGGTAGTACAAGTTCTGGTCTTCAGTCTGGGCCCAATACTGTACATGTTAGTGTCTGTACAGTTAACTCATTGTGTGAAGAGGGAGTGTGTAGGGGAGCTCTGGCACATTTGAGTTGTGTTTGCAGCCCACCTCATATCTCCTGGATATATCACAAACATACCTCGCTGTCCTTCTCAGACTCCTGTGAAGTGATGGGAAACATAGTAGACCAAGGGACTGGAAGTGATTGTCGGAGCACAGAATTGCTTTTACTTGTTTCTGCTTTTCCTCTTTGAGAGTCATCTTAAATATTTTTATTACATCTCATTCCATTCTGCCTCTTACTTGCTAAGGCTGCTTGCCTTAGTCACCAGGACTTTGGTAAGTAGGACAACAAAATTGAGCAGGGAAAGGTAGAAATAATGGTAATAACTTTCTCAGCTCTTCCTGAAATTGGCTTGTATGAATGAATATCATGCATGTGGGTGACTTGTGTCAGCAATCTGTTCTCCCTTTCTGCCTGGCACATCATGAAATTCTACTGGCAGCACCACCCTAACTGAGCTGTCACTCTGCCCTCCTGCAACTGGAAATAAGCCTGTCCGGGACATGTGAATGTTGCTGGCCACCTCCTTCCTGCATCATGGTAGCCTGTGCTGAAGCTGGAGCAGAGTGCAAGAGACACTGAAGACCAATCCTTGGGGCCAGCACTTGTGTGCTCACTAGGTTAGTGGCAAATTCTGAATGGGAAGTATTGGGTCAAGTGTGTCTACTGGGATGGGCAGTGCTGGGAGCAACTGGTGGCTGCTATGAAGTCATTGTCTTCTGTAGACATTATCCACTCCTGGGATAGTTATCTACTTGTTGGTTTGTTTGCTTAGTGTCGGACTGAGGAGGGTCTTGGGAGGTGGTAATTGGTGTCCTGTCCCTTATTCCTCAGGATACTCCTTGCACTATCAATATAATTCAAGGTCAGCTTTTGATGCAATTTTGCTTTGCTTTGAGAGTGGGCTGTTTCTATCTCACCAGGTAAACCCAAATCCTGACTTGGGTCAGTGCAATTGTATTTCCCATCCCACTTGTGAAACATATTGCTCCTGTAAGCTCCCATGGAGCTGCATCTTGCTATGTCAGTGCCTTCTGTCTGCCCTTTCTGCAGTAATTAACCAATCCTGTGTTCTCTCCTCTGGAAAGCTCCCAGCTCCATGAATTCAAGATAGCAAAGCACTTGCCTAGTATTCCTCACTGCTCTGTGCATTGGTTTCCTCATCCCTCCTTGTTTTCTCTTAGCTGAACATGATAGGTAGCTGCAGTAAGCAGTCAAGAGATTCCCTGGAAGCAAAGGCCTGTTCTTGGCAGACACCCACTGCAAGCTCAATAGGCTCTTTTGAGCACTTGACAAAATCAGCACCTATCCCCAGTAAGTCTAAACCTCCAGAGAAACTCAGGATAAGGATTTGAGTGTTTCAGCAGCATTTTGGAGGAAGAATCATAGCCTATCAGGCCTCTGTGAACACAGACTGTTGAAGTGGCAGGGGAATACATGTGCAGGGGAGTAAGGTTAATAACTGTAGAAGGCTGCCACTGTTGTGTTTCTGCAAACATCAGTCCCTGCTTCAGTAACAAATCTTGCTGCTTGCAGAGAAAAGAGGCAGTCTAGACTGGTGTCTTGCTGCAAAAGAAACTCACTCTGGTTTAGGTTTCATTTAAATTTTGAGCTACATGCTCAAAGTTTGTTACTTTTTATGTTAGAATGCCATAGGCAAACCTCAGCGTGTATGCCAGCCTTCCTTCTAATTCCCTGGCCATAGCTCTGTAGTCAGATGCCCATGACCAAGGCTCCCTTCTACTGTGTCATAGTGCACATTTGGGATCATCTGGTAGTACATGAAAAAGGGCTGGAGGAACTGCCTCTTCAGCAGCAGTAGCCTTCTGGCAGAATGTCTGTCTTTTGCTCAGCCAGAAAAAGGGGAAATAGTTTTGGCTGCTTTGCTCACCTGGTAAAGATTAAAAGAAATTCCATAGTTAGCTGTGGTTAGACAAAACTGTCTGCAACAAATCTCCTCATGATGTCTCAAGTTGTCTGTGATTATGTTTGCTCTTTGATCTGGGACAGATGGTCTCTGAGGCTAAACATCAGGGTTTTGTGTGGCCATGGCCTGGCTCAGGAAAAGGGTGTCTCATGTTGCTGAGTTTTACCAGAGACTTTCCTCAGAGAGGTCCACAGCTGACTAGGGGAGGCAGTGGGGGGTTTGTGCTAATGTGATGGGAACAGTGCTGGCCTCTTGTCTGCCAGAGGAGTGCATGTGTGTAGCAAGGCACAGAAAATCACAGATCACAAATGTCAGCAGTAGGATAACTCTGAGCTATTTCTGTACTAGTCATGAGGTCCAATGAATGGCTGAACCCTTCCCAAGATATGCATGCAGCCTAATGAAAAGCTTAAGTTAGAGGTCCAAGTCTTAAGATAACTGCTCTGATGGAATCCCTTTGACAAACAGTACCTAAACTAGGGCTGCCTAGGATACTTTTACTGTGGATGTAGTGTTCCAGTTTGAGCAAATATCCCTGTATCTAATTTTAAGAATAGTGGCTCCTGGTTTGGATAATGTGGTTTTTTTTAAAATTCTGCAGTCTTACAGATTGCTTTTATTTCACCCTTTGGATGCAGTCCCTGAAAGTCTTCTACAGATTCAGAACCTTAACAGTGTTCTTGAGCTTCAGGTGATATCTGGACTTGTAGCTGTTGAGTGTTGTGAGTCCAATGGTTATATGCCGTTGACCCGCTGTGAAAGCATTTGGTTGCCAATAGCAGGGTGCTAGACTGAAGAGAGGTGCTGTGGGTGCCCTCTGAGGAGTGATCAGATCCAAGAATGCTCTTAGAGCACTTTGCCCTGGTTGTGACTCTCCAGGGAGAAAGCAGCCCTGGGAAGAGATGTCCTGCCATCTCTGTTGCCAAGGAAACAGTGTCCGCATCTTACAGCTGCTGAAGGCTTTTTATTCCAGAATAAAATACAAATTTCTAGACTGCAGCTGCATCAAGCTTCTTGGGCATGAGCATGCTGATCTGTTTGGTTGTGCCTGACCTCTTGGCTAAGTTGCAGCTAGATCTCAGGTGTGAATTTTCTGATGCTTTGGAACTCTGTCCAGCAGCTTTTTAAGTATTCTGAGGATGCTGACATTTCAAACTGTCTGCAGTATCACAGAATCATAGAATATCTTGAGGTGGAAGAGACCCACACGGTTCATTGAGTCCAACTCCTGGCCCTGTACCAGATAACTCCAAAAATCACACCATGTGCCTTGAGAGTGTTGTCTAAACACTTCTTGAACTTGGTGCCATGACCACTTCCCTGTGGAGGCTGTTTCAGTGCTCAGCTACTCTCTGGTTGAATAACCTTTTCCTAATATCCAGTCTAAACTTCACCTGACACAGCATCATACCATTTCCTTGGGTCCTGTCACTGGTCACCAGAGTGTTTTGAGAGGGCATTGGAAACAGGTCTTGGAAGTTCATCTCTTTTTGCTGAGCTCAACTGTCTCTGCCTACCGTTTTTCCAATAGCCTGTTTATAGACTCTGCATGTTGTGTGTGTCTTGAATCCAGGAGCTGAATAGTCCTTTGGAGCAGGTTCTCCTTGAGGCATCTTCTGGTCATTCTGAGCCATTGTCTGATCTGTGAGCCCTTCACCAAGATTACTTCCTAGGGTGAATCTGCAGGCTGTTCTTGCTCAGATACCTCTTAAGAACCTGTCTATCAAAGAAAAACAGACTGAGCAGTCATGACTTTTCAGAGGGACAGTTAAAGTTGTCCAACAACATTATATATGTATACAGTATAATTTTCAGGAAGAGAGCTGTTGTTCACACTCCACATGGCTGCAGAAAAGGTGATCTGTCCCCAGGGTTGTTTGTGGTACCTCATGTGTGCTGGGGATGCAGCTACTAGTGCAGAGGTGTGGAGACAGCTGGTAGGTAGAAAGCTGGCAAAAGACCTTCTCTCTGCCCTCTCAGTTGCTAGGAGAGCAGCACTCATGGATCTGCTGTGTCAATCTGTTTGCAGAAAGCAATCCTCTGTGCTCTCCCCTCCCATCTTAAAGTGCTGGGGTTTGGATGTGGGGACTTTGACAAGAGTGGAGACCAGCATGTACATGTCACAGGGCTCTGAGTGGTGCAGCAGTAGCACTGTGGCTTTCTCCTGCTGTGACCCTGTGCTCATCCAGCTGTTCTGCAAAGGGTGGTGTGCTATGCCAGTCTCTTTGCACATCAGCCACTGAATGTGCCTGTGGGAACTCGGGAGCCATTCTTGGAAGAATAAAGGACGTCTGGTGTAGCTGTGCATGTTTTTGGGAAGCTCTCTGTTGAGAGTCTCTGTGTTAGTATTAATTCTTCCCATATTTCTGGGTGCTATATAGGTTCAGTAGGGTGTCAAACACTTCACATGATGTGAAGCTTTGTTTGCTCTCTCTTAGGCTAGAGAAATGTGAGGCTTGAGACAAAGTCACTTCAATTGATTTAGTGTCAGTGATTGTTTCTTTGTCCCTTTTGATGTGATGGACTCATTATAGTCTGAAGTTGTTTTCAGGGAACTTGTTCAACCAGTGCAACAAGTCCAAGTGTGAGGTGCTGCATTTGGGTCGTGGCAATCCCAGACATGAGTACAGACTGGAAGAAGAAGTCATTGAGAGCAGCTCTGCAGAGAAGGGAACAGAAGTAGCTGAGATTTCTCTTCTTCTGGAAAAGTAGGTTGCAAAATCTGTCAGGGATGTCTAGAGAGAGGAAAGGGGATTTGGTAAAGGTGATAAGAGCCCAAGATAATCCACCTCCACCTTTTTTTTATTGAAGAGATTTGTGGTGTGAATGTAAATCATAAAGGCTTATATAAAAATGCCAGTTACTGATAGAGTAGCATCTGGCAACCAGAGGTGCAAGCTGGGTGGGTTGCATGTGTGTAAGTATTGCTGTTGCTCATCTTCCACTAGAGGAATGGAAATTTGGTCAGGCAAAGAAACACTTGAGTCTGGTTCAGACCAGGTATAATGGGAGCTCAGCATTGCTGTTCAAGTGTTGGCAACCTGACTGACTTGAGTGGCTCTTGTTTGCATGGTTAAGTCTCCCAATAACAGTGTTTTGAGCCTGCTCCTAGTGGGTCTCTTTCCTCTTACTTGACAGGTCTTTAAAAATGTGCAATTGTTGCTCCAGGACTCGCTGCTCCTGTTAGATGGGAGTTCTGGTGGGAGGTGCACCATGATCTGTCTTCTCTCAGCAATGGTGCATCCCAGGCCAGCCTGCATTGGGAGTTTGCCTTCCTTGCCATATCCATCTTGCTTTCATGGCTGCATGTCATGTGCTGGAGATAGAGTGCTGCCTGGTAAAGGGCCTTTGGACATGCATTGCTGACAGTCTGGTAAAGGCAGGCAAAGAGCAGAGCTCGGCTTACATTTGCATGAGCTCTGTTTGTTTGTGTATTGCTACACGAAGCAGCAGCTTGCAGGATGTATTTGCATGAGCTTGCCACAGCAGGAAGTGAAGTGTGGGCATGGACAAGAAGGGGCTTAGCCTGCACCACTGCCTGGCACGCAGTGACTTGCAGCCCGCAGAAGACATTGGGAAGTGTGGCATGGTAGCTCTTGTGTGTAGGGATGAGTTTTTTAACAGCTTACTGGAATTGTAGGGTATGGACTGCAAAGTTTTGGAGGGCAGCAGTGTATCCTGTTGTCAGCTTGTACTGTTTGACCATGGTACAGTAGAACAAAAATGTTTTCCTTTTAAGAATGGCCGTACCTAATTACATCTAACTCTGTTCATTAGGCTTGATGGAGGAAAAACCTTTTAAACAGCAGCAGCCCCTTCTGTTGTAGTAGGTAAACCTGTCCTTGCATTGCTGAGGGCAATCAGCATTTAGATAAATCTAAACCTATCTTTCCTTCATTGTGAATGTGCATAGCTACTAGCCAACTGGGTGCCGCATTGTATAGCTGCCTCAAATGTGAAAGAAGTTTATTCAGTTTTGCTGCTTCCAGAAGGTGCTGGTGTGCTTCCAAAATGGGAAAAGCCAGTTTGGTTTATTTTACTGAGACAGGTCACTTTGGTTGTGCTTTTTGTTTGTTCCCATATTGCCCTTTTATCTCCTCTGATGATACAGACCATGGTTGGTAATGCTGCCTAGAAGCCCCTTTGACACTGAACATGAGTTGGATCACTTGGGATATGTGAGATAATTAGGTACAGTTGTGTGCAGATGAAAACAAGCTTCAGAAGCAGCTCACAAAAATCCTGAACTGAACAAGGATGTTTTTTTCATGCTGAGTGTTCTCTTTTGACTAGGGTATGATCAGATCAACTTATGCCCTGTGACTAGGCTGGAGTTGCTTCTGAGAAGGAAAATTTTGTCCTACAGCTAAGAACATGCCTTGGCCCTAGGGGGCACATGCTTTGGTTGCTGCAATGTGAAGGATGGCAGGGTTGTGTATGTTCTTGATGAGGGTAAGTGCAGTGGGGTCCAATTTTAACTGACCTGTACATGCTTCTCTAATTACATGCCAATTTTAAGTAGGGGTTATTCTTGTAAAATTATATTTAAATTTGTTAATACAATTTTAGTGCATGTTAGAAAACCTAAACTAGTGCAGGCTTTGCAGGCTGTTGGGCTGGACATCCCTGGCTCTGCCACTGCTGGCCCTGCTGCTGGCTTGTGATTTTGAGGCTGGATGCTCTGAGCATGTCAGATAGTCTCTGCAGCTTCTAGGATTCTGGATAGTTGCTGGGTCTCCAGGTATTGTGGAGTGGTGTCTCTCCTCAACTCGAATTCTGTGCCTCCATCCTCCCTACTGCACCTGGGCTGATCCTGCTGATCCTGATCCTGAAGGTGATGCTCTCATGTAGAATCTCTGATTAATCTTTAATATTTTATGAGGGAGGAGTTGGGTGATTGCATCCAAGGAACTGTGCTATAACAAAAGACCCTATGCATTTGTACCTGGCCTTTCCTGGAGAACAGCTTCATTTGCCTCTTCTCTGTATGTGGTTATCCCGAGGAGGGCATTCTCCTTGGAACTGGCCTATTTATAGCTGCAAGCAGTGTTTGTTAAGGAACTGCCAGTTATTCCTGAATTAGGTTTTTGCTTTAAGTAGTACCCTTTTGGTATGTCCAGATCCTGGGTCTTTAGTTATGTTTCCTCCTCTGATGTTGCTGTCCCTTGACTTTTGTCCTCTTAAAAATTTCAACTGGCTGGAATTTCACAGTCATTTGCAGTCTTATTTCCTGCCCTTACTAACCACTGTTAGATAGAGTCAGATTCAAAGCTGTTCCCTCATGGCTGTTTTTAAAACTTTTCAGTATTATTCTGGACTGGAACTAGCTTTTATGTCTTTTATAGGCTTCTTTTATAGTTTGATCAGTGAACCAAAAAAGCCACATTTTGTCTCTTCTGCTTCAGTTGGCTGGTGCAGAGCTTCCTGTGGGCCAGTCCCAAGGTATATGCACTGGCAAATGTTTTTCTAAGAGGCTGTGTAGGAGAGCTGGGGACAACTCATTTCAGACATGCTTAATGACCTCCTGTATAAAATTCTGAGTACTTAGAGAATAAACAAGGACACTGCATCTGAACATATAGGCCAGCGTATGCCCATATAATGGCCATAAAGGAGTGCCTCTGTTGTACCAGGTGGTTTTGTGTGTATCTATTGTGCAGAAAATCCTTCCCTTCAGCCACAGGTTCCCATGGGTTGATGGGAAGAATTGTATGATAAACCACCTGTCCTTCTGTTTCCTGAGTTCTTCTACTTATGTTTCGGTTAGCACTGCAAAACTGTGCTTTAAAGAGACAAAGTGGTTGGTATGGTGTTCAACTTTTAGTGTATGTTACAAATTCAGATTTTCTTAGCTGTGGTGTCTTTGGATGCCTGCCTGTGCCCAGCGTGGCTGTAATACAGCTGTGATGAGGAGGCACACCACATTATTTATGGACCCTTTTGCTAGACAAAATGTCTGCCATGATAGCTCCTGGCTTTGCTTGCAGCTTGCTGAGATGGTGGATGGACACAGTGATGCTTGGAAAGAATGTCCTGTTCCAGTGGGACAGTGGATGGAAGTGAGCAGTTGCAGGTGCATGGAGTTTTCATCTGCTTGGTCCATCTGCTGCTTGCTGGGTCCCCCAGGGTCCTTCCAGCCTGTGAATAACTGTCTGACACTGCTGAGCCCAAGCTGCAGCACCTTGGAGAGCAGGGACAGTGTGCTGGACAGTCTGGCAGCCTCCTAGGAAATCTTGTGGTGCCAGTGAGAAGGAATGACTGTGAATGGCAGCTGCCTGCATGCTTTGCCTCGAGAGGGCCCTGAGGAGAAACTGCCTCTGCTGTGATCCACTGGTGCTCAGGCTGCTCCCTGGACACAACCCTATTTTTGCAGCATAGCTGGGTCATGCTTTTCGGTGCCTGCTGTCAGAGAGCCTGATGTTACAGGCTTAGTGGACCTGGACACAAAGCACTATTCTATTGCTGGGATTTTCTGGTAAATACCATGGTATCCCTGAGCTAAGGAATTTAGTGTGAGCCATAGCAACGTATACAGCCACTTCTACTCCAGCTGCATGGCCCAGAAAAGCATGCATAGTTGGGTAGAAACAGCCCAGAAGCTATTGATTGCAGTAGTGTGGCAAGATGGATGTCTCTGCCAGGAGTGGCTATTTTTGAAGCTGACTGAGGAGGAGAAGCAATGCACACTGGAGTGTTTGCAGGCACTTCTATGCTAAAAGGAGAGCTGCTCTGTAGTACCAGGTAAGCTGCAGCTCCTTGCTGTGGGGTGTGAGATAGCTCTGGCATGTCTGTGACAGCAACAGTTTGGAGCAGCCAACAGTGTCTTTCTAGGCAGATCTCAGGGTTTCCACTCCACTCCACTCTCTGATCTTGTTTTTGACACTAAATGCACAGAGTCATTGCTCTTCTCTGGTTTTAACAATTGTCCTGTTATAGCTTCCCCACTTTTCAGACAAGGGTCTGTTGGGTGGTCAACACAGTGGCTTCACTGGTCTAGATCAGTGGATTAAGAGACCTGTGCATCAGAGAGGTTATAAACCAGTTGGGAAGCAATTCTGCTGGACAGAGCTCTATATTGAATTCTGTCTGGAGAGTGGAAACCTGCTAGAAAGGAGGGGCAGGAATAGCCCTGCCAATCCTGACGGGTTATAGTGGTCTGTTTCATATTGCCCAGCTTCTGCACTGGCTGCATACACAGGCATTGCTCATCCTGTTTTGGAGATTGTGGTACTGGGAAGGCCTGGTCTCACAGTAGCAGCTGCTCTTTCCTCCCACAGTGGGACTAGCCACATTAGCAGGAATGTCCCCTGAGATCAGGGTAGGAAGGATGTGTGTGATTTGCTTTCCAGGCTGGCAAAATGTGTGGGAGCTCTCAGATCAGGAGAAAGCAGTTCTCAAGTCAGGAGGTGGCATTTAGGTTATATATTGACTTTAGCAGTCTTTTTGTCTGCTGTGTACAGTGTCTCAGACACAAGTCCACAACACAAACAGCTAACAGGCCAGAGTGGCCTGTTTCTTTTCGAGGCTGCCTATATTACTGAGTCCAAAACTGTGGAGCTTTCTATATAGCTATGGAGCCTGCAAAGTTGTCCTTAAAGTGATCTGCCTCAGAACAGGAAGGCAGCATTTCATAATATAGGCTTATCTTTGACTTCCTTCTGCTATTGCATTTGAATTGGTCTGAGAAAGCAGCATTTGTCTTGTTTAGAAGTGATCTGCTTGCAGCGATGCTGGCTTATACTTGCCTATGTGACAAGGCACGTCCAAACACCAGAGGATGGCTCAGCAGCCTCAAGAAGGAGAGCACATGTGCTCTGGAGCAGTTGGCTGCAGGCCTGATCAGAGGGAATCCCGGGGAGCTTTGCTGTTTTGAGTGTCACTGCTCTCTGTGCTTAGTGGGGATACTGGACAACAGGTAATGGCCTTGGCCAAGCATTTGTATGAGAGCTGTTTTTCCATTGCAGGCAGGCCTGCTCTGTCCTGGTTTGGGATACCATGACCTCTTCATCAGTGCCCTCCTGCTTGAAACAGCCCCCCCCCCTTCCTCACTATGGCGTGGCAGCAAAGAGAGTGATCTGTTAGCTCTTGTCCTGAGCAGCCTTCTTTTCATTAGGAATGCGGTGTTAACGAGCAGTTCAGATTTTCTGCGGTGTGCACTGCTGGCATGGTAACATTCTGGCAGCACAAAAGCTGAAAGCCTGTAGAAGACGTAGCTTCTTGGAAAGAGAAGTGCTTTGCACCCTGAGCACAGCACTGCTGCAGGTCTGTCCGCCTCTCATATGACTTCCTGTGTGTAGGGCTGGTGTACACTCCATAATGCATATTGGCTGATCTCCTTTAACAAGGATGTTTTAAAAGCATAACCTGTTAAAACGTTCCTGTGAAGGAAACAGTGGCCGGTCCAGGAACAGTTTTGGCTACAGTTTGGCTACAAAAGTCAGATACCAATTTTGAAAACCCCGAGAAAGAGGATAATTTTGTACATTTTATTAGGTGTTTAGAAAGATTTTTATATCCTCCTAGATAAATCCAACAAATCTCTTCCATGATGCTGAGTGAAGCTTCCAGGGTCAGTGAATCCAGTACCTGGCTGTGCTTTCCTCTATCACACCTAGCTGCTTTCACACTGAGAGCAAGCAGCTCTGTTAGCTCTAGTTGGTGATCACTAGTAGCTACTGCTGCTGGCTGAAGGATGCACACAGTCTGTTGATGTTCTGGTGCTTTATCTCAGCCTCCTTATCTCGTTGGTGCACCTGACCCAGCCTGGAATGCCTGTTATGCCTTGTTGAGGCTGTTGTATCTGATCGGGGTGTGACCTGCTCTTTTCCTGAGCATGTGTTGGGAGTGGCTCTGTGCTGTCTCAGTGGTATTGCAAGACTATGAAACATGTATCTGAGCACACAGGAGTGCTAAGAGCTTGTGATGGGAGAGCAGGTGGTTCCTGGGAGGCCTCTGGGTGGCAGAGTCCCCGGGCAGACCCATGTTGTGGTCTCTGCAGTGGGAAAGTCGCTTCAGAGCCTTTAATAGAGCAGCTGGCTGCAGCAAGCGCAAGGGCAAGTTGCTGACCAAACCAGAATCATTTGTCCAGAGAACAAAGAGTCAGGCACTCTTCCAAGGCCTGATTGGAGCAGGGTATGCTTGATAAATGTGCATACACAGTGAGATGGTGATGTTTAATGTAGTTAAGAATGGACTGCCCAGTCAGATGAGAACAACATTGATTGTGTGGGCTTTCTCTTCCATGAGGATAGGAAAATGAAAAAAAGAGGTGCTCCAATTCAATACAGTGGTGCTGAGGTCCCATTTAATGTGCTGCACTGTCAGGCCTGCACTGGCCTCTTTTCAGTGATTGCAGTCTATCTTAAATGGCCATCCCAGGGGGCACATGCTAACCAGGATACAAGGCTGTGAGGAAGACTCTGGGCAGCTGCAAGCAGCCAGCCATGAAGACAAGGAAAGGTAGATGTGTTTGCTTTCAGGACACTGTTTGCTTTCCTTTTCCTTCCATTTGTTCTGACTGAAGATGACATCTTGCTCTTGATAATGTATACCCTGCCAACACTGTAATTCCTTGCCCTTCCCAGCATGCCTTTGCCTGCCCTGCTCCAATGTAGTGCACCAAGTTGCTGCTGTGAGGAGAAGAAACCCCTTCTCAGCACAGGCTTTATGTTCTTTTGGTGTTCCAGCTCTCAGAGACAAAAGGAAGAGTGTCAGCTGGTCCTCCAGGATGCCTGAGCATTGACTTGGGTTTTGTCTGTCTAGAGGCGCTTGGAAGGAGATGGGATGATGGAGGGGAGAAATAGTCACACGGTAAAACAGGCTGGATTTTGTGAGGCAGGCAGAGCCATAAGCTGTGAAATGCTTTACAGAAAATGAAGGGATGTAACAAGCTGGGGAGTTTCTGTCTTCCTGTCCTTCATGCTTTAGGATTTCCTTTGTGAAGGTCACTTGGGAATTGGAATAAGTCAGACCTGCTGCAATATGCAAGCAGTAATAGAACTCTGCCCTGGATGCAGCAGCAGGGCAGATGTGCACTATTTTGGTAGCAACCTGCTGTCAACCAGGATGCAGAGGAGGCAAAATGCCCTCCTCATGGCTAGGAGAGGATTGCTGGTCAGCACTAGGGCTGTTATGCTGCATATCCCCTTGCATAGCTCAGCCAAAGGACCTGATACACAGCGGTGTTTGGTGGCTCTGGCCCTAGCTCTTTCCTTGGAGATCCCAGGCTTTTGGCCTCTGCATCCTACTATGTAGGATGCCCTACACCACTTCACACCTGCACACCACTTCATTGCAGCTTGCTTGACTTGTCCTTCCCAGGCTGCAGCAGTTGCTGGAAGGCAGAGTGGCAAGAGTGTGCTAGCAAGCACTGAGTGCTCTGTCTCTCTTTATCTTGGGGAGGGTCTCAAAGCAGGCTGATGTTGGCTTTTATCCCAGTATGTCTGTAATTGGCCCACCTACCTGTCCTGATGCTTGAGCCTGATGAACTTGCTCCTGTCCCAGTTCATTGCTCCTGTTTGCTGGCAACAGGGACTTGGTTTCTGAAAGTGGAGTAGGTCTCTCCTCCCCTCTGCGTGCATCAGTGATGTCTCATGCATAGATACCACTGTGGCTCAGGGAGTATCTTGACTTCAGAAAGCTGTGGCACATTCTGGGTTGTATCTCACCGCTCACACGCCGTTGGTGTGCTCTTCCCTTGACACCTTCCCTTTGGCCACTATGAGAGGTGAGCTGTAGGGCTGGACATCCCTCTGATCAGGGGGAGTAAAACCGCTTTCAGAAGCTGCTCCGTAAGACCGGCCAGTCTGCAGGGTGTCGCCGTGCCCAGGGTGTCTGGTCCTGGCCGGTTGCCTTCTGCCCTCTAGCGGGAACATTTGCTGGGAATAGGTGCTGCTCCAGCAGGGGTGCGGGACTATCAGGAGCGTGCTGTACCTTGTGAGCCCCACGGATCATCTGGCATCTCTCCAGAAGCCCAGTCTCAGAGTTTAATATCACCTTGAAAGGGAAACCTGAGCTGTCAAAGTCAGGAAAAATATTGAAGAACTGCTAAATTGCCTCTCTTGAAAGCTTAGTCTATTTTTGTGCATCTAATAAGGATGGTAGTGTTGAGAAGGATGCATAGAGGGCCAGTACTGGGAAAAGTACTGTTTTCTAACCTTTCTGAGTGGCAAAGGAGCTACAGGAAAACCCAAGGAGCCTGGTTGCTGGCACTTGAAAAATAACTTCAAATGTCCAGGGAAACAATCATCTCCAGAGAATGAGCTGCTGCTCACCAGTGGTCAGTAAACCAAGCACTGAACAGCCCAGGATGCCAGCAGAAAAAATGTACCACCTCCTGTACTGTGCATAGTTGTATTTTCATCCTGTTTTTCTTTGGTGTCTATGAGCCTTAGGAACTGTACCTCTGGTTTGTATTCCCCTGACATCAGGGGCTTTAGAGATATGTGGCATTCACTGAAACACTGGCCTTGAAAATGCAACAATAAAGCTGTTGAGGAATACACCTAGTGCAGGTAGTTGGCTGTGCAGCCACAGTGTGAGCTGCGGGTTGTGCTCTGAATGGCAGGAAATGTCTCGGAGCCCCAGAAAAGGAGCCATGAACTGGCACTGACCTGTTGCCTAACAAAGGGCACTGGCATCCCCGGTGCTGAGTGGCTGGTTCACCCAGAGACTGTAGAAACCAAATAAACAAGCAGAAGTCTCTAGACCAAATATTACCATCAGACCAAGAGTCACATGTAAGGGGTATGAAGAGCATGTGAGGAACAGGCTTATAGGGTGTAAGGATACAAAAGCCCAGGAATTCCTACACTGAACCCGGAGGCATCAGCTCAAGCTGGTTTCCCTACAGTGATTAAATGAGTGTGGTGTGAAGTGGTAGCCAATTGGGGGACCTGTGGGTCCACTGGAGCTGCCCACTGCAAAAGGGCTTGAGTCCCAGCAGTGAAAGTCTGGGGTGGTGGGAGTGTGACTGCCAGAGTGGTCCTGAATGGTCAGACAGGAAAGTTTCCTTAACAAAAACTAGCCACTGTGTGTGTGTCCTCTGTGAGCAGCAGTCACCTCTTGGGACAGCAGGTTGGATGCATTTGCAAACAACTGCTGGAGGTAGTGCTTTGCTGCTGGCTCTGAATTTCACAAAATGCATGTGTTACAGGAGCTTTGCTTTTCAAGATGAAGTCACAGGCCAGCTTGGTGAAAGTGTTTTAAGTGTTTCAATCAGACTTCAGAGCAAATGCTCCAAATTTGACATTTAACTAGAGAAGAAGGAAACAGCTGGGATGCTGCAACATGGAGCAGGAAAAAAAAGCAAAAAAAATGTGCTGAGTGATGCTTTGGAGTGTTTTCAAAGTATGACCTAAGTGTCTAAGAACATGCTCTAGAAAATGTCATCTCTGATTTTTTAGTGCCATCAGACAGTTGTTAACTCATTAAGCTCCTGAGTTTGTTCCTTTCTCTTTTTTTTCCCCCTTCCCTTCTCACCCTCCATGTTCTTATTTTGATAAAATTGCTTGCAGTTCAGAATCCCAACTCTGAAAGACAGTGCTTGCTCAGCTAAGGTGAGTGACAGTGTGTGTAGCTGGGGGTGCTGTTGGGATGCATGTGTGTTTATATGTGCATGCGTTTCTTTTTGTTACTATGATCTTAGCTGGGGTGGTGTCAGTGCTCGGTGTGTGAATATGTAGACATCTGCTTGTTACCTCCTCAGGGAGCAGTGGCCGAGGAGTAGCAGGCTGAATAAAGAGGTAGAGTGGAACCAGTGAAAAGTAAGAGCTCCTTTCTTTTGTTGCATGTTTAAAAAGCCATGGTCACGAAAGAGGATTTTTTGCTGACTGACTGGCCAAGTTAGTGACAAAAAGAAGGCAGCATTTTTTAAGATAATGCTGGGAAAAAGTGAGTACCTCTTATCAGTAAGCAACCAATAGTGGAGTGTGGGAATACTGGAGTTCCAGGAGGCTGTCAGACTGTCCTGTTGGATCTTGTTTTCTGTGTTACTGTCAGTCACTGTTACTATGAGAATGCTACAGCCATGTTTACCACAACTGGATACAGAGGAAGTCTCTGCAGTAGTTCCACAGGTCAAGAACAGTTGCTACTTGTTGTGTTTAATTACGGGAGCAAGTAAATCCAGATTTATAATTTATCTACCAAAAAGTTAGTGACCTGGGGGTATCACAGAGTGATCAGTTCTGGGCAAAACCATGGGGTAGTTGCCATGGCATTTGGCTGAAGTGTTCAGAGCAGCATACCATTCTGATCACTGTGGATCGATCGTTTTCTGTAGAGATCTGCAGGGGTTAGTGTGAGACACACTGCTGCCCAGTACTGGCACTGAACATCAAGCAGTGACACAAATCTGAGTGATGCTGGGATTGGTTAAGTAACAGATCAAAAGAGGATCATGAGGGACAGCCAAGCTGCTAAGAGAGCACCCTTTTAAAAATTGTGTGATCTTGTGCTGCAAATAAGTACATTTAGACTCCAGAACATGCGTGTTAATCCCTGTGAGAATGGACATGGTATTTTAGAAAGCAGGGTTTTGAGAAGGGTTGGAGTTGCAGGGTGCAAGCTGTACCTGAGCTAGTCAGATCTTTGAGTGCTGCAGGGGAGGAAGAGCAGAGGGTGGGAGGGGGTAACCACCTTCCTGCATGTGGTATGGGAAGGACCAGGTGCAGAGTACTGCACACTGCCCCACTCTGTGTAAAAGAGATCTTAAAACCTGGAAAGGGATAGAAGCTTTCAGAGAGAGAGAATAAAGAAACTTTAGAGTGCCTTATCAGAGATGAAGGAGCTGCCCAAGTGGGCAGAGCTGTCAGTGTGCATTTATTGTTTCCTGAGAAAAAAATACCAGGTACTGATAGAACTCCTGAGTACCTCAGAGAAGAGCGTGAAGAGCTAATGGATTAGTTTGGATGAGGAATCTTTTTACGGCAACAACAACTGTCAGGTAGATATCCTTTTAATATCATCAAATTAAGACTGGATATCCTTATGGAAGTTTTAGTCTTTTGGGGATAACTTTTCCATGCAGGTAAGTATCACAACTAGATCAGTGCTGTAAGGAATTTAAGTAGATGTTCTGTCCTTGTCTTACATGTTCAAGCCTCATTTCTCTTTTTGGCTTGTCTGGGGACAGTCAAAGTTAGTACTGGTTACTGATGGTGTTAGCTAAGCTTAGCCTCTTTGCAATCTTTCCCTTAGTACATCTGGTGTAGTTGCTGTACCCCATCTTTCTGATGAGCACTCAATCCCCCTCTCCCTGCCCGAGGAATGGCCTCTTTATCTTTGGGCTTGCTCCATGCAGCTTGCTCATAACTTTTCCTAAGTATTTCTAGGGAGGAAGAAATCTGTCTCAGATGATAAGGTTTCTCCCTTCCTACAAGCAAAGGCTCAGAGGGGAAGGGTGGACAGAGATGGGCTCACTATTGCAGTGCTGTGGTACACAGGATACAAGGGCTTAGGGGTCTGTATTCCTGGGCTTTGACTGAAGGAATGCAGGCCATCAGGCAAAAATGTGTGCAAGGGCCTGCCTGCGGTCCCAGCTTCCTGACTTCTGGTCTCAACCATGCCCTGCTATCCAAACATGAAGGATAGAGCAGCAGGGTTGCAGTCATAGTCCAGAAAACCTTCTGCAGAAGCTAAAATTATTTTAAAAGGGGGCCAGGGATGTGATAGGAAGTGAATGCTTGCTAAGCCCTAAACTTGTCCTGCAGTTTGGCTGTCTGTCCTTCTCTTTCCACTATCATTCCACCTCTGAGCTGTTCTACACTGTTGCTGTACATTAGCAGAGCAAGAGCAGGGTTTTTTCCTTTAAAAATAATAAAAAGCAGAAGAGAATAGATTCAGCCATTCAGAGAGCACAGTGTGTCAGACAGAGTAGCCAAATCTGTTCTCCAGGAAGGGTGCCCTAAAGCTCAGGTCCAGCATATTGATATCCACAAAAGTCTTGGCTAGCACTGTCTGTAGCAATGCAGTTGTGGAGTGTGGAGCACGGAGTCTGGCTTGCAAAACATCAGAGTATCTGGCCTGTGCTCCCTGACACAGAATTCCTTGCAAGTACTCTCTGTGGGAGTCCTGCTGCAGGCTCCTAGGCAGGAGATCAGGGTAGCTGGCTGTCTCACAGGCACTCACTAATCCTTTGAGCAGCAAAAGTAGCTCTTCTCACTTAGCCTCCAGCTCCTTCCCAGCTTTTTCCTGGAAGTGCCACTTACCATGCAGGTTTTTGTGGTAGTCAGGGTGGCTGCTGTATGAAGCTTCCTGTGGGGCTGCTTCCTAAGTCATCTTTGTGTGGTACCGTGCAAGAGAAGAGCTGAGCTGTGATGTCTGCATAGGAATATGTGCCTTAACTATGTCCAGGATAAGAGTAGATTTAAGTGCTTTGGTTTATAAATAAACAGCACTGTGGTCAAGGTAGATTTAAGCAGAGCTGGCCACAGCCCTGCTTCGGAAGGGATCTCTTTACCATATGGCCTGCTGTTGGACTTCCTGTCCAATGCTAATCCCTTAAGCCTGCTTTAGCTCTATTAATTTCTCTTCTTTCCTTTTTTCCCCCCAATGGGCTGTCTCAGTGGCGCATGAATGCCAGTGTTCCTCGGCCAAGCTTGTGCCTGCGACACGGCCAAGCATCCAGGCTGCCTTCCGAGCACCAGGTACCATGTGGCAGGACCCCAGGGATGGTGGTGCCTGAATGTGTCCCATTCTCTCTGTCTTACAGACTCTGCAGTCTGCGCCTGAAGAAACTTACGGTGCTGAAAGAGCTGGACAAAGAGCTGAACTCTGTGCTTATCGCTGTGAAGATTCAGGTAGGCTCCTCTCCATGCTGCTGCCAGATGGCAGCAGGCCAAGCCCATCTTTTTGCCCTCTGTGAAGTGCTGGTCTGCATGTCCCTTGCCTTGTGCCAACCAACCCCTTCTGTCTTGGTTAGCACCCTTGGGGAGATTTTGGCAGGTGGGAATGATGCCCCAAGGACAGCAGCAAGCTGCCTGGTGCTGGTTTGTATCAGGAACAAATTTGGTTAGGCACTGGGACAGAATGTGTCATTCTTCCCTGCCCACCTCAGCCAAGGCCCTCCTCTCAAGCTGCTCTTTGGAGTTTGGCATCCCACCATTCCCAATCCTTTAGATATGGTCAGTACTGTGTGGTTTCTGGCAGTGCTCTCCATCCAGATCAGCCCCTGTGGAGTGAAGGGTGGGAAGGATACAAGGGATCAGTATCTCTGTGCATAACTTCTGCCAACATTTCTACCCTGTGTGATCTCACAGTTGCTTCTGCTGTCCCCTCCCTTTCTCTGCATTCATGCTAGGCCTGGTGCCTCTACTCTGAACCAGGCAGAGTGGAGGGGAGAGGATCTTTGTCACCAAGGGGATAGGGAATTTGACACTATCCTGGTCTGTACGGTCCCCCCACCCTCTCTACAGCTGGTGGTGAAGAGATGGGTTCCTGTGGGTACAGGCACATACTTTCCACCTGCCGAAAGACAGCAATGGAAGCAAGTTGCATCTTGAGTATGTGTTCTCACCACAGCTCCTCTGACCCAGCTAGGGTGCTGGTGTCCTTCCTTCGTTCTTGTCAGCTGGCAGCAAAGCTGCTGATCCCACTGAAAACACTATGAGGCAGAAGCTCAGCGGCTTTGTGCTCCTGCAGAGCTCTTTGTGCCCCCACAGAGCTCTTTGTGCCACACACATTAGGATCTAAATCCTGGATTAACGCTGGAAGCTGCAGTATTAGTGAAGCTCTGGGAGCTGGAGTTTGCCTTCATGGCAGACCTGATTCACTTGCACAGAAGAAACTGAAAGCAAAGTAAGTGAAATCTGGGGCCTGGAGAGAGGACAGCAGAAGGGTGCTGGTGGTCCATACATCAGTGTCCCACTTTGCTGGGCTTTCCATCACTGTGTATATGGTGTCATTCAGGAGAGCTGAAAGCACTAGGACCCCTAAGAGCTGTGCCCCTTTGGTGCAGGCTTTAGCAAGGAAACAACCTGGGCAGCAGAGTGCCTGGCCCCTGGAAATGCATAAGCAATCAAGGCTGGGCTACAGGTGCTAGCAGCACAGGTCTGGGGGGCTGGGATTTGGGTGGAAGCTGTGGGTCCCTGCTGACTGGGAGAGCTAGGTGGGTCTCACTTCTCTCCTGCACTGTTGGCCCAAGCTGTCTGTGCTTCTCTGGACTGGGGAACTTTGGGTTCTTGTGCAGCCCCACTTATGCTGGGACTGACATGTGCTGAGTGTGTATGACTTTAGCTGACCCCCCTCTCATGCACGGCAAATGTGAGACTGTGGAAGAGGCTGCACAGTGGAACTCCAGCTCTTTCAAACAGATCACCCCCATCCCTGCTACAGGCCAATCTTGCACCCTGATGATAAAAGAAATTAATAGGCCTCAGAAGTTTGAAGCCACAGGGGCTCTTCACTGTAGGGCTCCTTTTCCTGCTAGGGAGTGGAGGCTGCATTCAGGGGCTTAATTTAAACACAGTCACCTCCTCTTTGCACGGCCACATAGCTATGACTGCATGCTTGTGTAGGCTCCCTGCAAAGCTGAATAAAACTGAAGGAGAATACTTTTACCCACATTACTCTGTGGCTTAACATTCATTGTGGGAGTGGGGTGGATCTGTGTGCCTCTGCAGGCTGCTTTCACCTGTCTGACCAGCCACCTTGGCAGGGTTTGGGACTGCTGGAAGGCAGATGGAGGCTGTAGGCAGCTTCAGCACAGCCTGCCTACAGAGTGGCCTCAGATGGATCCATCCCTCCTGCTCCTCTCCTAGGTAACAGATGAGTCACGCTAGTAAGAGCTGTTTGAAGGCTGCCCAGTGATCATTGCCGTTTCCATCTTTTAGATGGAAACAGCTGATGCATGTATGGAGGACCTGCAAATTCCTACGGGGGCAGCCAGGGACTGGAGGAAAGGAGTGCTATATTTGCTCTCATTTCAGTAGTAGCTCTGTTGTGTTTATAAAGTTTCATGTCGGGAAGTTGCTGCTCTGAAGGGCAGATGACATGAAAACAAAGCTTGACCCTGGCTGAATGGGTCTGGCACAAGAAAACAACCCCAGTGCTGCAGACAGTCTGCTCAAAAAATGTATGTGACCCAAAGGACACTGTAAGCTTGTCTGGAATAGCTGATCTTGTTCTCACAGTGATCATGCTCTTCTGGTCTTAAAAGATAGCTTCCACCTGTGCTGTGTGCTGTTACCTGCTCCTTCATCTGAAAATACCACTGTCAAAGGACTAAGGGAGCTTTCTATGTCTACGGAACTTACCCATTTCCCACAGGTTACTTGAATATATAATGCTAAATGGCTTTGAGTGAGATAAAGCCTGAACAGTGTGCAAAAGGGGATTTACTCTCATATTGCTTGAGCATTTTTTAAACTTTTATCCCAACAAACTGTTACTTGTTTTAACAGACTGGAGGTGTCCTAGAGCATTTCCTTCTGTGTGTTGTTCAGCATGGCATTAAGTGATTTGGATGTGCTCAGCTCCATAAAGGTGCAGATACCTGTCTTGGTATTGTAACTGATTATGGCATGAAGGGAAACATGATGTTCCCTCTCAGTAGAGAGACTGTAGTTCAGAAACACCCTATCTTGAGCCATGAATAGAGGAAACAATCAAAGAAGGAAGAAAACAAACCCCAGCACTCCCAGAACTTTCAGCTCCTGTGACAGGTGCCATGGATGTTGATTCTCCTGCAGCTGCTTGCAGGATGCAGTTGGTGACTCAGGTTCAAACCTTGGTACTACTGTAGAGATGATATTGGCAGTTGCTACATGGCAGATCAGAGTTCGTGCTACCAAACAGGCCAGGCTCATTTACCTCTGCTGGGCCTGCCTGCTGCCCCAGCCCTGCTCCCTGCAGGTACTTGGATTTTTTGCTTGTTCTTGCTATGCAGAATTTTCTGTTTATATCTCACTCATTATTTGTTTCTAGTCTCCTTGCAAGGACTTGTAGGATTTTTCACTCCTGCCTGAGTAATGACAGGTACACCCTAAATATGTTGATGATATTAATCAGCTTTTGTCTCCCAAAATGCATCTTTAGCTTGAATTCTGGTTAGTGCTTTTCTGTCTGCCTAGGTCAGGTCCCCAGTACTATATTAGTTCTCTCTGCTTTTCCAGGTGTGGTATCGTCTTCTAGCCTCAAGCCTGTTACAAACCAGAACAATTGGGACAGATTTATTCCTGAAATTGGGGATTATACCTTGCAAACCAGACCTGGGCATCATGTGGCTGTTTATAGTAGTGAAAGCTGCTGTATGTTTTCAGTTTTTAGGTAGTGAAGATCTGTGACCACAACCTCTCTCTATTGATTCCTACTTCTCTGACACTCTTTGTCATCTGTGATTTTCCCTGTAATAGTCTGATGTTAAGTTTTCCTGTAACACTTATAGTGATACTCAACTGTTGTGCTGAGAAATTGGTCTTGCCTGACATTACTCAAATTGTAGAACAGCCAACCTACATCAGATACTCAGTGCTATGTCCAGCAAAGCTTTCTCAAGAGATGGAGAATCCTCAGTATTTCTGTGTCCTTGTGCTTTCATTGTGATACTGAAGCAGCCTTTGTCCCAGTCCTTGCAATGCCACATAGTTGTACATTGGCATTTCACTGAGGGATTGGATTCACTTAGGATTGAAGCTGGCTGTGTAACTTCCATAGTGGTAAATGATAGTAAGGCACAAGGACAGCAATGTTTATGAAACCTTCGCTTGCTGGATATACCACCCAGGATATCCTCATCTTTCCTTTGCCATAACTCTTTCCCCAGAAATAGCATCTTCAAGAAGAGTAATTGCACTAGTATCTGTGTTTTGATGAAAGAATGAATCTTTGGTGGATAATCTCTGCAACAAACAGCAAATAGTCACTGTCATTATGACTACCTATCATCTGTTACCGAAGAAGAGTTCAGGAAGCAAAAGTCAGTGCATTCTTGGCCAGAAAAGCTCACAGATGGTGAAGGGGATGAGCTCTACCTCCTCTTTCCAGTTTTAGGAAGACCTTTCACAGGAAAGACTTGGTCCTGGCACAGTCTCTGGGATCAGTGTTGCAGACAGCTTTTGGGAGGGTCTGCAAGTTGTGCCACCCTGCAGCCAAGAGAGCCTGGTGCATTTTTCATCCTGCAAGTCATTCACTGTGTCTGTCAGAAGCCAAGACATAGAGATAGTAAAGATAGGACAGAAATAAAAGAAAGAGTTGGAGTGGGCACATGATTAGAGTGCCTCTCTTATTGCCCTTCTGGGGAAAAAACATTTCTGTATGTGGAGAGATAAGGACTGTTGCCTGAGGAAAAGAGTAGGAAGAGTTTTCTGAGACACAAGCTGAGCAAGCAGAAGGACTTCTGTTCTCCTGGGACATCCTGACTTGGTCTCAGCAGAGCCATCCTGCCAGCTGTGCTTAGGCAGGGGTCTGTCTGCGCTGGGTGGCAGAAATGTCTCCAGGTCTTGTCCTTTTCCTGGCCAGGCAATGTGTTGGGACCCTTTTCTTCACCCTGCATGGCTCCCTCTGGCTCTAGTAGTGTCCCCTGCACAGTGTTGGACTTGCACTCTGGGTCCAAAGAGCCAGATTAAGCTGAGCGGACTTGTGGAGAGCAAGTGCTCCTGGCAGGTAGGCAAGGAGAAGGGGCCTCTGACAGCTTAGGAGAAACTGCAGGCTTTTGCAAAGCATTGATAGGAGTGTGTAAAGTGGCTCTACAAGGTGGAACAGAACAGTCAAGGCACTCTCTTTCCTTATGGACTGTGAACACCATTGACCTGTGTGTGTGATGCAGTGGAGTCTCTGGTTGAGTTCAGCCTACAGTGTGTGTCTGCCAATCTTGTTGTAGGGTTCAAAGCGAGTCCTGAGATCAAATGAATACGTCCTCCCACCTGGAGGTCTGATGGAGACCGAGCTGGAGCTGACCTTCTCACTGCAGGTACCTGGTGTTGCCTGGTCCCCTGGGCTCCCTCCCCTGCCATTTTTGAGCAAGCACAACCTTGGGGCTAAGTGTGAAAGGCATAACCTCTGGCGCAGGGCCTCCCATGATTGCCTGTGCTCGCACCACAGCAGCACAGATTCCTGCTGTGGGCCAGCTTTTGCATTGCTCCAGGGGTTGTTTTGCTGGACATTGGGATTTGGAGGATGATGGAGAGGTGCAGGTAGCCTTTGAGGGGCACCTCAAAACTCAGCAGGTCAGATTCTGCCATACATCAGCACTGAGGAAGAGTTTTCTACCTGTGTGTTATGCTGAGCCCTGCCCTCATGCTGCCATTCCTTCCCCAGTACCCACATTTTCTCAAGAGAGATGGCAACAAACTACAGATCATGCTGCAGCGGAGGAAGAGATACAAGAACCGCACAATCTTGGGCTACAAGACTCTTGCAGTGGGCATCATTAACATGGCTGAGGTACAGGGAGCTGGGAACAGAGGGGAACCTCATATGACCTTCCCTATGCCAGCACTGGATGGGGAGCTGGGCTGGTTGACAGGGGCTCATTACTGTGAGTGCTCTGACTTGTTGGGCTATAATATAGAGGGGATGGGCTGCCAGATGCCATTGTGTCACCCTGTCAGAGAGCTTGTTTGTCTGTCTAGGTGATGCAGCACCCAACGGATGGTGGGCAACTTCTGGGCCTCCACAGCAACATGAAGGATGTGAATATCCGAGTGGCTGAAATCAGCATCTACTCTTTGTCCAGCCAGCCCATTGACCATGAGGATGGGAGCGTCCCCTCAGGTCCTAAAATCAAAGCTTCAGGTATGTCAGTGCTCAGACCTGAAGGCAAGCATTTGAGACAGGACATGGGTAAAGGATTGTGTCCCTCAGTGCCTTCCAGCAACACTAGTCATTTTGCTGGAGCCATCACAGGCATCATGCTTAGCTGTGGCATTTGCACTGTCTGCTTTCAGATCGCTCCCCAGACATTGATAACTACTCTGAAGAAGAGGATGACAGCTTCTCCTCAGAGCAGGAAGCCAGCGATGATGCTGTGCAGGGTCAGGTAAGGGAGGCCTGGCAAGATGGCTTATGTCCTGATTCCGTTTCTGGGGCAAGAGTCAGGGATTGACCATCTTGATCACCCTGACCCCTCTCATCTCTGTTGTAAAACTGTTGGCATGGTTTCAGAGGGCAGAGAGCCATAATACCTGACAGCAGAAAGAATTGTCAAGTCCATGGTAAGGCAAGGGACTTTGAAGAGCCATAGGTCTTACCCATTTGTTTTTGGAGGTATCTGGTCTTCAGCAGCAAACCACTGCTGAGCCCCTTCCATGTGGCACTGTGATTTTCTCCTGTCTCCCTGTGATAACAGGGCAGAAACTACTCACTCTCAGAGAGAACAGAGATTTTAGGAAGAAGTATTGTCTAGATCTGCAAATGGTCAGAGGTGGCAGACCCATCCTGGCCCTGTGATGAGCTGTGTCACTGCTATTTGCTGTCCTCTTGTTGTGGTGTCTATATTTGGGGATAAAATAATGCTCGTGGTCCGTTGGGGCAGATTAGAGTGAAATGACATTGAATGAGCAGTGTTTATAAATATATATATATGGCAGGTTTATTTCAGAACAATTTGGTTGCAATGGAAAGGAGGTATGTAGCCATTTTGGTTATGATTATCTATAGTAATAAAACAATATAAAAGTATAAAGCTATCACTTAAGGAAATATGTAAGGAAAAGAGAAAGCAAGAGAGAGAAGGAAAGAAAGAGAGAAAGGAGAGAGAGAAAGGATAAGAGTAGATAATGGAGAGGAAAGATATCACCACCTGTGGATCCAGCGGAGACTTGATTGTTGCTTGGTCAAAGTGACAGTCACAGTCTTGATCTGTCAGGTATGGGGGGAGCCTCCAAAACATGGAGTTCAGTGGGTAACATATGCTCAGTTTTAGGTGGGAACACCCACGTACTTCTGTGGGTAGGAGGCGAGAGTGGGACGGTTTTACACTGTCTATTGCAACACCGTGGATCTGTTGCAACACTGTGGATCACATGCAGTCTTCTGGTGGAAGGCCTCAAAATGAGTCTGGGAGGCTCCGGAGGTCTTTGATAGTTTATGATACCTTCTAAGACACCTTCAAAGACATGACAGCTGCCTCTCACATCAGTGTAGTTGAGCCAGTTACGCCCCATCAGAAGGGATGAGAATACCTTCAGACCTATGTGTGAATGTCCTGATACCTTCCAGGGGTCTGGGATAGGGTCTGGGGTTTTACAACTGAGCTAGTTGGCATGACAAAAAGCATTATCCCACCTAGCAGGATCTGCTTCTTAGCAGCCCCTTCTGTTATCTGGGCCAAAACCCAGTTTGTTGCTAAGCAAAGCTTAGTTTATCATGGTTGTTCTCTGGTGATTGGTGCTCCACCCCCTCTGCACCTGGGCTATTCTTATGCAGATCAGAAGTTTCTCCACCACAACTCCAAAAACCCTTTTCCTCCGCTTCAGGTGCAAAGCTGGCCTTAGCAAAGCATTCTGCAGCTTTTGCAAATGGCTGATTGTGCTGCACCTTCTGACCTAACTCTGGAGAGGGGAGAGCAGGACAAAACACATGGGTCATGGTGAGGCTGGAGAGTGCAGAGAGCAGAGTTTTAGATTGCAGCAAGGATTGTTGCAGGAAGTTGTTGTCTCTCCTCTTAATCTTGTTGGTAGGTTTCTCTCTAGAGAGGACTGGGGGCAGAGATGCTGGGAAAGAAGGTCTGTTGGGGGACAGTGTGCTAAGAAGGGAGAAGGAGCTCCCTAAAGAGACATTGCAAAAGTCAGAAGTGAGACTCTGGGAGCAGAGTGGACCAAAGATTTTCAAAATGAGGGGACAGTGTGAGGCAGGAGAACTTCTAGGAGGTGCTGCTCCCTGAACTCAGTTGCTCTGATGTGTTGTGACTTTTTGCCTGCAGGATCTCTTTGATGAAGAGGATGACTTGAGGAAAACCAAGAAGGCTAGGAGGAAAATGATCCGAACCACATCAATGACCAGAGTAACATCAACATTTACAACATGATCAAAGGGATGGAAGGGATTCACTTTCTCCCCTCCCTGAAGGCAGTGGGGGGCATTGGAAAGGGGGATTCTGGCACTAATGCCAAGCAGGAGAGAGAGCTCTTGGCTCTGAGAAGAAGGAGCAAACCTCTTGCCATTAATGAACTAGCTTGTTGCTCAGACCTGTACCTCAGTTCCTGGTCTGTGCTGTGTTTAGTCTGGCTTCATATCAGTGATGATCTGTATGCAACACAGTTTTGACTTTCTGCTGTGACACAATCTCTTTCCTTTCCTGAGGAAGGGGAGAAGGTAGGCACGAGGAAAGGTGAACCATTAACCTCTCCTGTGCCTGTCTGCAGAAGGCAGGACCTGCTGTGCCAGCCCCTTGCTCTCCAAACTTCTTCTCATCCCCGTTGACTTCAGCCTTGCAGGTCCCTGGCCACCTTCTTCTTGAGTTTGTTCCCCATCTTTCTGTGCTTGAGGGCAGTATTCCTCAACCAGATGGTCTGGGAAGAAAGGAGATTTAAATGAAGTGCTATTCCAGCCTGTAGCAGAAAAAGTATGAATCCTTGCATCCTCCCTCATGCCCAGATAGTGGCTTCTGGTGGAGTACAGTTGGTCCAAATCCTACAGCAAATTTAAAAATTTAAAAAGTGAGGGAAATCATAGCTGGTCTCACATCTGTGGACCCAGAAGGGAGATGACAGCATGTTAAAGAGAGTAACTATGGCTTGTATGTTAGTCATCTTGGAACGTGGTTTGATACTTTTGCTGATCTTTTTTCTTCCCTGCTTTTGTTTTAGCAACCAAACTTCAAACAGAAATTTGTGGCTTTGTTGAAGAGGTTCAAAGTGACAGAAGAGGTAAGAAGCAAGAAGGCTCCCCACCTGACAATGTCTCTGACAAATGTGTAGGTGTCAGAGTGCTGGTTCCCACTCACTGGGAACACAAGGCATGAGCTGTACGTGCTCAGGGATGTGCTAAAGGTGGTGTGAGACATGGCATAGACTGGGCCTTGGCTTTTCCAAAGCCTTCTGCCTCAAGAAGGTAGCTCTTGTCCTCAAATCAGAAAGCACCTTCCTACTGGGGAGAGGTGCCCAGGGAGGAAGGATTCTGTCACACACTGGCTCTGCACCAGGAGCAGGGGCAATCCTGTCCATGACTGAGAACAGGTTAACATCAGCCTGGAGATAGCTTGCCTTTGCTGAGAGCCTGCACTAAGTGTGCAGTACAGCCAGTGAAGGTTCTCCTGGGTGTCTTAAGTGCCCGTAAGTATGATGGGTGTCCGAGACTCCTTTTGATGTTATACTCATGGCACCCTCCTTTGGCCCAATGACAATGTCACTGGATTCTTCCACAGCCTGGATTTGGCTCCCTCAGGTGGGAACAGTGCTATGGTGTGCCTTGTGACTGGCAGACAGCTTCTATGTGCCTGTTCTGGGATGCAGGTAACTCCATATCTCTTCATTGTCCTCTGGGTTTGGTCCCACAGGTCCTGGATTCTGATCCTGTAGACCAGACTCAGGAGGTGGAGGAAGACCTGGGCTTGCTCTATGACAGCCTGGAAGAGTGCAACAACAGTGACAGTGGCCCAGAGATTGAGGACAATGAGAGTGTGCACAGCACACCCAAGCCCACCCTGAGGTAAGGGTTGAAGGGAGTCCCTGACCAAGAGCACAATCTATGGGACCTGAAGAAATGCCCTCCAACATTTTTCTGTTGCTTGGGCTAATGCAGACATTGTCTTGTCTCCACTCTTATCACCATCTTCTATTGGCACCTCTAGCTCCTCACTTGCATATCCTGTTTAATAAACTCGAAACTGCCATTGAAGTCTAGCTTCCTTCACATTTAGACTAATTTTTCTGCCAGCCCAGCATCTTACTGAACTGCTGGGAGGAGTACTTACTTTCTAAGCCCCAGTTGCTCCCAGCTTTCCTATCTTTCTACCAACAGTCCTAGTGTTCTCTGGGCTCTCCACACTGAAGCATGCCTGTCTTTTGAGCACTTTGTGACCACTCGGGCCGGCCTTTATGTCCCTGTGAGACGTGCACGCCATGTTCCCAGCCTTTGTTGACACATGACTAGCAACCATCCGCAATGTTCCTCATCCCATTCTCCAGGCACTGGTGACTTGACTTGCTCTGTCAAGTACTGCTGACTTGGCACAGAGGTCTCCAGTGGACCATGCAGTGAAACCAGGCTTTGCTCTCATGTGATCTGCATTCACCTGGCCTCTCTGCTCATGGCTCTTCTGCTTTTGTGCTGTCTTTTTGTGAAAAAAGTTGCCTTTTACTGTCTTTACTTGACTGCCTCATAGTGCACTGGGTCTCATCTAGCCAAGCCAAGCTCACTTGGCATTGTTGTTTCTGTAGTTTCTATATTCTATATAAAGAGTCACAGAATCATAAAATGGCCTGGGTTGGAAGTGACCTTAAAAATCATCTTGTTCCAACCTACCTGCCATATAAAAAAAAATAAATATATATATATAGAGAGAGAGAGAGAGAGAATTTAAGGGAAATTTGGCTTAATTGGTATCCCTCCTTAAGGTATTTAGCAAGAGTAGTAGACTTGGTTTGCTGCAGGCAAACTGTTTGAAATGAAATCTGCTGGATTCTGGAACCCATGGGGTACTGGGATAAAAACAGGAACATGACAGAAATCATGTTTTCCACAAACCCACAAGTCATTGTGAAGGAGGCAGCAGGCATGTGAGCAAGAAGAAGCTGCTTAGATGATCTGCTTGACTCCAAAAGGAGAGTCATGTGTTCTTTCATCAAAGCAAACAAAGGTGCTGTGGGAGAAAAAGGAAGATGGTCAGATAGGCGATTATGCATATAAACTATGTGAAACTGTAAGAAAAGTCTATTGAGAGTGTTTAAATGTAAGACCCCCACCTTAGTTCTGCAAGTGTCTACTTGTAAATATCTGGTCACTGGGACAGCATTCCAGAGTGAGTGCTGGTTTGTGTTGGTACCTGCTCTTACAGTCTTCCTTGGGTGTTTGATGCTCTCTCTGGAAGGACAGCCTGTTGGGCTTTGAGCTGTTCTTCAACCTGTTCACAAAGTGCCCCTGGCTTGGTTTGGTCTCTAGTGCCTCAGTTTCTAGCAGTGCTGAGTCTGTAGCCCCTGAATTCACATTACTGTGGCTGTACTTTTTCTAAGATGATGTGGAAGCTGACTGCAAAGGTGTTTAGTGTAGACTTCATGGTTCCCAAGCCCTGCATAGCGTTCTCAGCTGGTGATGACCTTCCAGCCCAGCCTGTAAATTGGAGATGTGATGCTAATGTTGGATTTATTGTCATAGGCAGCCTTGCTAGACACTGTGAAGGTCTCTGTGGAGCAAGGGTATTAAGGCAGTCCTTAATGGTGTGCAGTGGCTGGTGCTCTGGATTGGGCCAGTGATGTTGGGACTTGATAGCCATCCTTTAGATCAGCCAGGGAGGCTAGGCAGCTGTACGCTGCTCCTGCACTGGGGCAAAACTGGAGCTGGAACTGACACTGTTAGGTGAGACCTCAACAGTCAGACCCATAGATTGAAGATCAAAGGTGAAGGAGCAAATGTCTCCATAGGTGACTGGGGAAATTAATGGGGGAGAGAGGGATAAATTCACTGACACTGGAAGGAGGCTGTGCACAAGGGCTAGGTTTTACCTAAATCTCACCATGCTGAGACTTGGACTCAATCATGCCTATAGAAGAGCCTTTAAACTGCAGAACAGGGAAAGCTGAGAATTGCAGAAGAACTTTGTGCTTTATGTGACACATACTCAAGAGATGAAAGCCTCTGGACTGCAAGTGAGAGAGGGCAGAAACAGATGCAGCTTCCATGGGGAAGAGGGAAACAGCCCAATTTAAATGGGGTGTTGAAAGCAATGTATCCAATGTCTAAGAAAAAGGAGGGAATGAAGATACCTCTTTGCAGTGCCAGTGGCACCAAGGGTATGTCACATTCTGGTGAGATTACTGGGACACTATAGGGGAGTGTAGGAGAGATGCTGATTGAGGAGTGAATTATTAGAATACTTACTTCTCTGGTTTGACTTAAGTTATTAACATAGTCTGTATTTCTGGCTGGGAAAGTAATGACTGTACAAGGTGATGGCAATGCCTGAGATTCTGTAATAGAGATTGGAGGGGTAGAGAGAGAAGAAACATGTTAATAACAGGAGACATAATTTATCTCAGTGTGACCTGGAGAAAATGTCCCACCAGGGCACAATTCTGACTCTAAACCTGAAGCTTTGGTAAATGAATGTATTGCCGTCACTGGGACAGTGAGGGGAAGATCAAGCCTTGACTTGTCCCAACTAGTGTATGAACACTGCTGCTGAAGAGCTGGTCTGTGGTGGGAACCATTATGTGTTTACAGAGATGGAATGTCCTTTTAGGAGCAGTAAAACCTGACAAACACTGTCACACCTGGCAGTACAGCATGCTGTATACAAAGAAGGAAGCATGCCAAAAGGAAAGTTAAAGGAGCAGTCAGGATATTCCGAGATCTGGAGGTATCCTGCAGAAAGCTGCAGGTATATCCAGATGAAGACAGTAGAAAACAATGGAAAGAAGCTCTGATAGAGTCCTAACAGAAGAACTTCTCTGTGCCCCTCTGGCCATCCCTGGAAACCTGCAACCTGATATCCCCATCTGCACATTAGGCAAGTAAGGAGAAATTAATTAGCAGCTACACACAGCTTAGAGGGAATCTAGCTCACATCTCCTGCAGGAAAGTCACATATTGCAGATGGACTGTGGTTGCTGTAAGGGTCATGGGAAAACTGGCAAATGAGTTCAGTGATAGAACCTGCCTGTTTCCTAAAGACTGGTCTTTGAGCAGCCCACAGGATGTGAAGGGGGTCCTTGGCAAATAATCATGTGTGGAAAAAGAGTAAGCAAAGGTGGAAGCTCACACTGTAGCAGCAGAGACTGTCCTGGCTGCCCCAAGAGAGTTTCTCTGTTGACCATGATGACTTGGAAACAGGACTTTGGAGTTGCACCCTGCAGCTCTACCAAAAAGTCACCTCAGAGATCTCAAAATAGGCAAATTTAAATACTAAGGCTACCTGAAGTGTGGTTCTGTGTGCATTATTGTGATCTTCAGAGCCTTGGGAAAGAGGAAAGTAGAAAGGGAAGTTGGAAGCTGTGGTTGGAAGTATGGTGCAGCAGCAGGCAGAGGCAAGGAGCCCTCTGGAAAAGGGAAGCAGAAGGGAATGTAGCAGAAATCTGTGTAAGCTGTGATGGTGCAGAGGAGATAGAGAGGTTCAGCAGCACCTTGGAGTTGTGGTGTTGACAGAGATCATACACCAGCGAGATGATGGCAGTTCCTCACCTGCACTGCAGAAGTAGGGGATCACTTGAGGGAGAAAGCCCTGTTGTCTGGGAGACAGGGACCCTGCCTTCAGCTCATCAGGGTCACAGGTGGCACTGCTGGCAGGTCTATTCCTAGGCTGAAAGTTACATGGACACTTGGATATCTGGCCCTGTATTCCACTGGGGACCTCTCCACAGTGCTCTGTGCTTGGGACAGGCTGGTGGGGGTGTGCTGGGATCATGGTGACTTTGTTCCTCTCTTATTCCTGCCTTTTTCTCTCCCGTCTGTCTGTCTGTCCGTCCGTTCGTCTGTCTGTTTCTCTGCAGGCGTTTCTTTGAGGGAGTCTCTCATTCTGGTTCCCAGACTGAGATCGGCAGTCTGCACAGCCAGAAAGGGCAGGATCAAGAGTCGGGCAGCCCTGTGAGTTACACCACCACCACCACCACCTCTTGCCCCTTTCCCTCCCCAGCCAGCCCAGCATCCCCACAGTGCCTGCACTCTGAGAGCACAGCTCCTGGCAACACCTGCCTGGGGCTGCTCCTTTCCTTCTTTCCTCCTTTTTTTCCCAGCGCAGGCAGACAGGTAGCGATGGGGGCATCCTCTGGGGCTGGTCCCAGGGGGACGTCAGGCTCCCCTGTGGGAGCATGTGTTCTGTGAGGCCAGGTATGAGTGACTGGCAGCTTCCCTGCTTGGCGTGCTCCATCCTGCTCTGATCCCACTCCCTGTCCCCTAGGGCGAGGCAGACAAGCGGAAGCCAGGAGCACAGCGACCACAGGAAGAGCCAGGAGTAGAGGTTCCTGCAGTGGTGAGTCCAGACTATGAGATGTGGGGTCCTCTCAGGCCCCATCTTGCTTTCTGGAGTACCATCAGCCTGGGAGCAGGGCTGGGAAGACAAGTAGATTGTGCTGGAGAGCAGCAAGAGTGGAGGGAGCATTAGGCTCTGCAGGAGATGCAGCCCAATCCTCTTGAGGCCCTGCAGCCTTGGCTCTCCAGGACAGCTGCCAGGCCTGTCTTGGATGATGGGCATCCATGGGTGCAGGGCTGCTCACTGCAGGAGCAGGGAGAGCAGTGTTTGTGAAGTGACTGTGTGTGGCCCTCAGGAGCTGCCTGCAGAGGAGCCATGTTCACGGCTGGCCCCCACAGAGGCTGCCACAAGGGAGGGAAGCGTGGATAGACTGGGCCCTGGGACAAAAGCTGAGCTCCCCAGTGCCGTGTCCCCCAGGTAAGGCAAGTCTGTGCCCCATGCCAGGGCTGTGTGGGCTCCCACTGGCTCCCTGGAGTGAGTGGGGATTGGTGGAGATTCGATTTCCTCAATAGTTTTGCCTCTCCTGCTTCTCACTCACAGCAAGGCGGAGAGCAAGCAGTTGTGGCGTCCCCGGAGCACCTCTGTGAAGGACCGGCAGAGCTCAAAGGGACAGGGTGGCCGTGCCAGCAGCCTGGACAGTGAGAGCTCTCCAGACTCATGGCACAGCACCCAGGTGAGGCCCTGGGAACAATCTCACCTGGAGGCTTCTCAGTTGAAAGCTCTGCCAGATCTTCAGCCATGGGCAGAGTGTCCAAGGTGGCCAACTGGGGTTAATCTTGGTGATGCTATCGTAGGTGCCCCGAAAGTCTGTTTACGATCAACTGAACCAGATCCTGGTCTCAGACGAGCAGCTCCCTGAGAGCATTGTGCTGGTGAATGTCACTGAGTGGCAGGGACAGGTGAGTAGGCATGATGGGAGCTGGATGCACAGGCATAGCTGTAGGCAGGGTCCTCAAAGATTCTCCCAACTATGGCAGGACGTCCTAGGGAAAATGGCACCAGCTGTGTTCTCTTTCCCAATGTGGCCTTCCTTCAGAGAGACAATGCATTTACGTAGTGCTGAGCCACATACAGAAGAGTCAGGTGTGTCTCCTCTGTCGTATGCCACAAAGCAGTACGGTCCCAAAAAGGCTGGCTAGCGGGCTGTACCTTGGGCCCTCACTGCTTGGTCCTGACTCCCAGGAACCCCAGGAGTCAGAGCTTTGCTGGATGCCCTGGCAAGGGGTTCCCTTTCTCTGGGGGCACCAGATCCTGTGGAGCAGCAAAGGTGTTCCCCACTGAGAGATGGAAGAGCGTTGCCTGCCATTCCCAGGGAGCATTAACTGCATTGTCAGAGCTGGGGTTTCCAGGCAGGATGGCATATGAGGCCTTCCTGCCTCACGCCAATTGTGTCCATGTGAGGATGGGCCCAGCCCTGACGAGAACCTGCCTCCCCCATACCTGGAGGAGCTGACCGCTACAGGTGAGCAGGGACATGTACGTGTGTGCAAACATGCAAACAAGTGGTTAGATAAAACATCTGTGAGATCCCTTTGGGATCCTGCTGCTACATCTGACATCCAGAAACAGTGCTGGAAGATTTTATGGCAGATGAAACAGCTTCTCAGTGAGAGGCAGTGTAGTCTTGACTCAGGCTGTACATTCTTGATATGTTTCTGCTCTAGCACTTGTCCTGGATAAGGCAAAAAGGATCAGTGCTGACTCCCAGACCCTATCAGGGTATCTCCTAAGTCCCCTTGTCTAGCATGACTGCCTGTTTTACCACTATTGAACTGCATGCAGACACCTGAAGAGTCACAGAAGGATTTTGGAGTGCCAGAGTGGGAGAGAACAAGAGGAGGGAATGAGCAGATGCAGACTGAGCCTAGAGCTGGGCTCTGCTGTGGGATGGCAGGATTTAAATCAGAGGGTCTCTGGATCAGACTGCTTATCTCAAGCAGCACAGTCTGGTTCTTGGGACAGTTTTGCCCTTGCTGTGGCAAACGTGGTTACTGCTGTGCTCAAAGGCGAGAGCAGAGGGCTGGGGCAGCCAGCCGCTAGAGCAGATCTGGGAGGAGCAAGGATGCTCAGGCCTGCAGCTGTGGGTGACCTGATGGCTTCAGCCTACCCCTACTGCATGGGTGGGGACAGCTCTATCCCAGAGGGCATTGGGGCAGGGCAGGCATGGGCATGAGCTGGTGCTGGCCAGCATAGCCGTGCCCCCAGGGTGCCTTAACCTGAGCTTTCTGCATTGGCAGTACGTGAGTGAGCAGCTCCAGGCGCACAAGCAGTTGGTCGTATCCACCTGCTCCGTGGCGGACATCCAGGCAGCCTTCAATACTACTGTCTCCCGCATACAGCGATAGTGAGTACAGTTTGGGGTCAACCTAGTGGCACCATATGAATTTAGAAAAGGGCTGGGTATGGCCCTGGCTCCCCAGGGCTCATTTAGGACCCTTTGGGTTTGTGGACATTACTGTAGAAACAAGTGTAGACCTGGGGAAAGTGCTGCTTTTGCCCCCTGGCAGTGCACAGCAAGCTGGAAATTCTCAGTGATGGGTTTCTGTTAGCTGGCCTGGCAGGGCATGTCCCATGGCCCACCTCCTGAGCCACTGCACGTCCCTCATGATCTTTTCTCTCCCTTTGACAGCTGTAACTGTAACTCTCATATGCCTCCCCCGGTGAAGGTGGTGGTGGCAGGGGACCAGAGCTACCTGAGTGTTGTCCTCCGATTCTTTGTGGAGCAACTGGCCAGCAAGACACCTGACTGGCTCAACTACCTTCGCTTCCTGCTTGTGCCGCTAGGTGAGAGCCACTGTGAGCCTGGCCCCAGGGCTGTCCTCTCCTACCTCCCCAGCCTCCCCTGCCTGGAGCCAATGCTGCTCTTCTCACCTACAGGCTCTCACCCTCTGGCCAAGTACCTGGCCTCGGTGGATAACAAATACAGCACTCTCTTCCTGGACACAGCATGGCGGGAGCTGTTCAGCAGGGCTGAGCCACCCACTGCAGGTGAGGAGCAGGGCAAACTGGCATTAGCAGTGCCCTGATGGGGAGCCCAGCTGCCACTGAGACCCTCATGGCTCTTTGTGCCCACAGACACTGTGGACATTGCCGGCCGTGTTGCCCAGTTCATCGCTGGAGCCAGCCTCTCTCACCAGCTCCCCATCTCTGAGGCTATGCTGACATACAAGCAGAAGAGGTGAGCGTGGCCCCAGGGTGCTTGTCCTCTCTCATGTGGCCCCAGTCTGGGCTGTGCCCAGGACAGGGTTGTGGGACACGGGAGACGAGTGAGGCTCTGCGTTTCGCTGATAAGCGGCGTGGTGCTGAGGGGAGCTGAGGTTCCACAGTGAGAGGCCTGCAGCAGCATTCCCTGCCACCTCCCGGTGCACTCGGCCCTTCCAGTAGCTGTGGCTGTGACAGCCCCAATGGTGGGGACCAGGTGCCAGGGCTGGGATGGGCTGGGTGGGGGCTGCAAGCTGGTACTGTGCTGCCCGGGGGTTGACGCTCATGTTCCAGCTGCACTCTCACCTCTGCCTTCTCTTGGTTTCTGGCACTCAAGGAAGAGAAGTCTCTATTTTGATTTTTATATCAGGTATTGGCTTGTGCTTGCTGTGCCGCTGCCTGGCCCCCCCCCCACCTTCCCCCATGTCCGTCCATCCCTCTTGCTGTGCAGAGGAGCCATGACCCCAAAGTGGGGCAGAGCTGCCCTCCCGCATGCAAGCCCTTTCCCAGCAGTGGAGGGGACAACTCCTTGCCTCCTTGTGTAGTGTGCCCTGTGCTGCCATGTTGGGGACAGGGGGTCCCATGGGAGGGAGGGCAGAGGAGGCAGTCCCAGTGGCTGTGAGCCAGCATTGACCCCTGCCAGTGTGGGGGTGCCTGGGCACAAAGCTAGTCACATGGCACTTAGTGCTCAGCACATCCAGACCTTGACCAGCCTCTCTTCATTTTGCAGCCCTGATGAGGACTCCTGCCAGAAGTTTGTCCCCTTTGTGGGGGTGAGTGTATTGAGGGGCTAGCAGGCCATTGGGGCTGCTGGGGAGAGGGGCAGCACACAGCCGCGCTGATTCTGGCTGTCCTCTCACTCATCTGTCTTTGCAGGTGGTCAAGGTGGGCCTGGTAGAGCAGTCTTTCAGTGCCTCCGGTGAGTCCTTGAGATCCCACAGTCCCCTGCTCCCTTCTGCACTGTGGGAGGCCCTTGTTGGTGTCTCCCAGCCCCCACAACCCACACTCTTCCTTCCCAGTGGACTCAGATGATGCCACAGTCTGCACCCCCTCCCTGCTGAGCTCAGTGCCAGCCACCAGTGGAGCGAGTCCCTATGGCAAGGAGACTGTGAGCACTCCACCACCCTCCCCATCCGTCAGCAGTGGCCTCTCGGGTGCTGGGTAAGAAGACAAGCTCCACTCAGCCTGAGGCAGCAGGGGCTGGGATAGGAGAGTTATTGGTACTCCCAGGGCAAGCTGCAGCTGGGCAGTCGGGAAGGAGAGGAGCAAGGGCAGCACCTTTGTGCTGCATGGTGCTGCCCATCTTGCCCAGGTCTCTGAGCCCTGGTGTGGAGGTGATGGGCCTGCAGGTGGACTACTGGACAACACAAGGGCTGGACAGGAAGAAGGAGGGTGACAAGCGGGAGACGGGTATCAAGAACACACTCAAGAGCAACTTCCGCTCACTCCAGGTCAGCCGCATCCCTGGCACGGGGGAACTGGTGCCCCCCAGCACCATGGCCATGACCGTGGTCACCAAGGAGAAAAACAAGAAAGGTAACCAAGAACACTTTGGGTGTTCTATGACTGTGGGGCCACAGTCCTTTGCAAACAGGGTGGGAGGGAGGACAGGGCTGAGACCTGGCCCAGCAGGGGCTAGTCAATGCAGACAGCCCTAGGGCAAGGGCTCCCACCCAGGGCCAGGTGGGGACATCCTAATATTGATCATGTCTGGCCTCGGTCTCCAGTGATGTTCCTGAGCAAGAAACCTAAAGAAAAGGACTTGGAACCCAAAAGCCAAGTCATCGAAGGGATCACACGCCTCATCTGCACAGCCAAGCACCAAAACACCATGTTGCGAGGTGAGGGGAGGTATAAGCCTCTTGGGGCTCTAGGGGGGCAAACTAAGCAGCATAGGCCTCACTGCACCCTCTCCTCTCAGTCTCCATAGATGGAGTGGAGTGGAACGATGTGAAGTTTTTCCAGCTGGCAGCACAGTGGCCAACACACGTCAAGTACCTCCCTGTGGGTATCTTTGGCTACTCGAAGAGTGTGTGAGACATGGGGGCATCCCTGGAATGGAGCTGCAGTGGGTTGCAAGAGGAGACAGAGAAATGGACATGCTCTTGTCCCCATCTTCTGTGGCCCATTCCCTGCTGGCTCTGTGGAGGGGGGATACCACACCCCCACCCTGTGGGCCAAGAACCGTAAAGGTGAGGCCAGTGAGACCGGGTCCATGCACCCTCCAACACCAGCCAGGGCACCATGCCATCTGCCTCCCATGACCCCCAACAGCAGCCTGGGACAGAGGTTTGCACCAGCCAGCAGGGCCCCAGGAAGGGCTCTGGGCCCCACTCTCCACAGATGCACCTGCCAGGCCAGCCCCACAGCCAGCCAGGGCCCCAGCTGGGCTGGGCCTGGGCAGGTTCCCAGCGCTGCAGCCACCTAGATTGCTCCATGCTGGGGGCAGGTGCTGAGCAGGGCCCACCACACCTGTACCACCCCTTGCCAGCCCCACTGCCAGCCTTGTGCTGCTGTGCCTGGCCATGCTCTTCACAGCAGAGTCTCAGCAGCTTTTCCAGTCCCCCTGCAGCCCTGCTGCTGAGGCTGTCCTCTTCATCTCCCCATCCCTTCCCAACCAGCCCTACCCCACGGTGCCACCAGCTGGAGGTGTGGCATGAGGGCACCTGGGTTTTTTTTTTTACAAGATTCTATTTTTTTTAAATTTATTGTACGGTTACTTTTCAGGATTAATTTTAATAAATTAATGCTGGTACCATTATGGCAGGGGGGGTGTGTGTGTGTGTCCCCATGTCTGAGGGCACAGCTGAGCACAGCTGGAAAAGAACGAATGTGGGCAGGGTGTAGCTACTACCACCACTCCAGCAAGCACAGCAGTCAGGGTGCCTGACCACAGCAATGTGGCCTGGCCACACTCCCAGCCATGAGCCAGGTGTGCTCTCTGACAGACTAGGAGCTGGGACTGGATGGCACTTGGCTCGTTTATTTAAATAAAACTAACAAGTATTCAAGAAGAAAAAGACTGGACCTAGCCTGAGTCCTCCCAACTAGGTCCTCATCTACCTGAACGTGGAAAAAGTCTTTCTCCTTTCGGCAGAGGCCAGGCTTGATGCCGTCTTGATCTCTACAGTCTGGAAGGCAACCTGTGGCTGGACCTGGGTAGTGGGGGGTGTTGTGGGTTCAGGAGAGATGTATTCCAAGACATGGG
>VWZF01002191.1:0-31028 GCA_013396755.1 Sclerurus mexicanus
CCTTCCCCAGAGCCCCACAAGATGTAAGCAGCCCTGATCCCTGCAGGCTGAGCTGACAGGTGAAGGGGACATTTACCCACCTCCCCTACCTGTGACACAGTCCCAAACCGTCCTCTCTCTCCAATACTTCCGTGCACATACCTGTTTCCTCTGTTCTGAACAACCATGAGAAAAGGATTGTGCTGGGGGACAATAAGATGGTGACGCTGTAGTCAGTGAAGGGCTGCAAGTGGGAGCAGGTGAAAGTTCCCTCCTGACCATGTAACATTTCCTCTCCCTTCACCTCCTCAGCCTCACAGGGAGGGGAGGAAGGCACTGCAGGACGACACATGGCCTTCATGCCCTGGCAGGCGTCAGGGAACCTGCAGGTCCAGTTCAGTTTGATGCTGGTGCTGGAAATCTCAAAGGTCCCAGGGACAACCTGAAGGACTTCTGTGAGGGAAACATTGACAGAGGGTCACTATATTTCCTTCCCCTCCCAGCCTTGCAAGGATGCTGCAGTCAGGCAGCCCTGCCCATCTCCCAGCCTGGTGGAAGGCAAAGAAAGAGGCTGGAGCTTGTCACTTCAGCTCTCTGGTAGAGGAGCAGGAGTTTGGACAGGAAAGAATGTGGATGAATGAGTGGACTACTACTGGTCAAGGCAATTTTGCTCATTGATTCATAACAGAGGTCTGTTGTCCCAGCATCTCTACAGTCCAACAGAGGCAGGTCTGTTCTCCCTTGGAGGGGACATGAAGTCCCCAAGTTGTGATAAAATGGTGCCAAACCTACACCCACCATGCCACAGAGCCTGGAGGGGACCAGCCTACCAGGAGCAAGCTGTGGCATTCACAGCTGCACGGTCTGAGAGGACATAGACAGCAAAACCCTCCAATCCTGCTCCAACCATGTTGCCATGCAGACTACAAACTCCACAGCTCACCACTCTCCCATGCTTTTCTCCTTTGTGCACATGCTCTTGGCCAGAAGTCCTCAGGGAGACCTTTGTCACCTGCACCTCTAGTGAACTGCAGGCTGGACTCAGGGCAGGCTCAGGAGCTGCCTTGACATGGCCTTCAGCAGCACCTGAAGCCATTTCCCCAGGCAGCAGAGAGCCAGAAACCTCCTGTGCCCACACAGCCTGCCTTCCTTCCTCAGGAAGGGCAGGGTGGGGCAGCCAGGAGAGCTCCTTATCCCACCCTTACCAATGCACTCCAGAGTGGACCGAATGCGGATCCAGACACCTGTGGTGTCTCTTCCAAGCCAGACTTCTCTGTGTACAGGTTTCCCTTGAACAAAGGATTGGATTTCACTTGAACATTTGACATGTGTGAAGGACGTCTGGAAACCCTCAGGGCAGCTCAGCATCACTTCTTCATTCTTTTTGTAATTCTCCTGGTCTGGTGACAGCTGGAATCTGGAGTCCCAGTGGGGCCTTTGGCACCTTTCTGGCAGAGGGGAAAGTGGGCAAAGGAGAAAGTGGGTGTTAGTTGGGCTGGGAGTTGGGGTGTGGGTGGGTGGTGGGAGATAAATCCCCAGCTATCTCTCCAGCCCCTGAAGGGAGAGGGAAAGTGACACATCCTTCTCAGAATGTGACTTGCAGGCAAGGGTTCTTGGGCAGGGGCTTTTCTTGTGCATGTAAACTGTGGAAGACCACTCATCCATGAACCTCCCCCATCCACCCTTGTGTCCAGGGACATTGTATTTCTTCTTCCACAGCCCACAACAGGGACATTCCTAGGACAATCAACCATGCTCCAGGAGACTCCCTCCAATCCCTCTTTCAGACATGTCATGCATCCCAGCTCAGGCTGCACTTGATAGGCCAAGGTACCACCAGTCCTGCTGGGATGCAAGTCTCTTCAGCTGTGGCTCATCCTTACCACAGGGATCAGACATGCCCCTCTTCCACTTCTGGGGTACCTTTTTGATCCAGTCAGTCCCCTGACAACTCTCCTGCCCACTCCACTGTGCAGTGGGACATGGGGATGAGCAATGCCTTCTCTATTCACATCCCCTGCTTTAGCACACCCCCTGCCCCTTTTGCCTGCCAAAACACTTCTTCCTTCATATCCTCTCCTCACCAAATTCACAATCCTCCAGGCTGAGCAGGCACAACTCTCCTAGCAATTTGTCAAATGCTGCAGGGGGAGGCCTTGTGGCAATAATTCCTACAGGTAAGAATGGTAGCCTCTTGAAGGAGCCCTTACCTGTTCAAGCCTCTGCAAGGGGCTTTGTGAGCCCTAAAAGAGCTTAAAATACAATCTTCCTTCTCCCAAAGGGGCACACAAGAGATGTCACAAAGTTCAGACCATCTTCTGAACAACCACAAAGGAAAATGCTGGGGACAAACTGCTTATTTGGCTTTGCTCTCAACCAACCCTGACGGCAGAAGGCCAGAGATGCCCAGCTGAGCACCACAACCAGCAGCTTTGTCCCACTGGCACAGGGCCATGTCCCCCCCGCCATGCACAGGCACCCAGCCACTGATCCCACCCAGGCCCATCCAGGTGGCAAAGAGGCAGCAAGTTCCCTCTTCCTCTGCTATCAGGAGGCACAGTGACCCTCAGGCACGCTTCGGGATGGGACATGCACAGAAAGTGATACACCTGCTCCACAAGGACCCTTCCCCTGGTTCATGATGTGTGAATTCATGATGCCTGATTCATGTCCACAGCCTCCAGGGACGGGCAAACTGCTTTGCTACAAGGCATGACCCATTCCCTACCATCCAGCCCAATCCTGTCTCTCCCACAGACTCCTACTGAACCCACACTGCATCATAGCTCCTGCACTGGGGTCTCCCAGAGGCAGCAGGCACTCCAGCTGACAGAGCCCTCAGGGATCCATCTGGATTCCAGCCCAGTGCTGCAGGCAGTGAAGATGCACATCCAACTTGCAGGAGGAAAGGCAACAAAACATTCCCAGTGTAGAGGAGGAGCCACTTCTTACCTGTTTCCTGGGACATTCCTTGGACCTTGGGATCAAGTTTTTCCAAGCCCTGTGCTGACAGCAGAGATACAAGGGCCAGGAGAAACCTCAGAGCCAACAGCTGCAGGGCCATCCTAGTATGAAGTTTCCAGGCAGAACTGAAATCTCAGACCCTCTTGCTGCCTCTCAGATCAGGCATCCGTAGCTGACTGCAAAGCTTGCAACCACAGGAAGGAGACAGACATAGTTCCTCATGAGGTGCAGGAGGCTTCCTCTTTGTTCAGGGAACCTCCCATCAATGTCAGCACTTCTGCCTTTTGCTGTCTTTTTACCCTCCAGGATCATCCAGGCTCTGGGACTCAGCAGAAGAAACCGTGTCACCAAGATCCCAGAGTTCCCCCCAAACCCCTCCCAGTTATGGTTTCTGAGGCAATATCCAAGTGCTTCCCAACGACACTGCGTGGTTTTTAGAGTGAGGATGAGTCACTTTCCCTCAATGATCACAGGAGATGGGGGACCTCTGAGAAAGCACATAAAGAGCTGGCCAGAAGCAGGAGTAAGAATGGGGATTTGAACTGCAAGGAGTACCTCAATGCCTGAAACAGTCTGTGGCCCTTCTGAAGGAAACACTCAGTCCTGTGGCACCTCAGCCTGGTACTACTCTCTTCTATCCCCAGGCATGCAGACTACCCTGCCCTATAGTGCCAGCTGAGTGCTTGAGGAAACCCTCAGAGCCCCTAAACCATTCCCCTTGCTCCTCAGCAGTCACTGCTTTTCTCTTCCTCCAGAACCTCCCATCCACTTGAGATGACTAGGATTCCACAGGGCTGGGTGATCAGACATGGGGGCCTGCAGAGGCACAAAGATCACAACTGACCGTCAACTTTGCCTGTAGCACATACACTGGACACACCCCTACCCAGGATGAATTGGTGGGGAGCACCACCACTCACTGGTTCCCAACAAATATGCCATCCAAACACATGTCAGATCTTCCCAGCACAACCCTGAAGGCCTGGAGGTGCTGTCAGGCCACAACAGCCCTGCTCATGGCTCCCCTCACCAAGGTGTTTGCTCCACACCCCACAGGGAACAGGACCTCATAAGGGACATGAGGGGACCAGGCATGAGCTGAGGGGGCAGCACATAGCCCCTAGCCCCTTCCAAAACACAAGCTTTTATTGGTTGTCCAGAGAGAGCAAGTGGAGTTATGAGACTGACAGCTCAGTATCTGGCAACGCAGGAGGTTACAACTGTTTTTCCCCTATCCCAACCCTGCTCATTGTCCCTTCCCAACCAGCAGCAGACATACAAGGTTGAACTCCTCTTCCCCTCTCTACTCAATACCTATCAAGGGCAGCTCCATCAGGCATGAAGATCACACCAGCAACAGTCCATAGGAGATGCTTTGGTCCCAGGGGCCAGTTGTGGGTATCGTGATGATGGGCAGACAGCTCATATGAAGGACTGTCAAAACATGTCTTTACCAAGACATGCAGGTCATTCCAGGCTTAAAAAAACAGCTGGAGAAGAGAGAGGTCAATTTCTCTGTCTTCTGGTGATGTGCTTCTCAACAAGGAGAGCCTTCAGGCTGTCCTTTAGCCTCCAGGCTGCGCTGGGTATCAGCATGTTTGGCCCAGGAGAAAGATAGCACTGAAGCAAAAAACCATGAGAGTCTGTGCCTAAGGTTGTAAAAATCACAATGCCCATCCAGCTTGTCATACACAGGTCCAGGGAACTCAGGAGAGCTTGTGTGCCCAAGGGCAGGAGAAAGAGGTGGAAATATTCCAGGCAACACACAGAGCTAGAGAAGAGAGCGCTTGTTTGTCCCATTTTCCAGCTGTGTGCACCTCACAAAGGAAAGCCTTCAGGCTGTCCCTCAGCATCCAGGCCCACTGGACACCAGCATAGCATATGGTGGAAGAGACAGAGGCTATTAGAAATGACACTGGGGCAGCAGCAGCAGCCAAGATCGAGCAGATCCCAAAGGCTGCAGGATGTGGATATCCTAAGAGGGCCAGTGCCAACTGCATCTCATAAAATGAGACATGAGCACCAACACAGAGGGCATGGACTGACACAGAGGTCAAGCTAGGCATAGTGGAGACCATGCCTACCTGTCCCATGTAGGATGGGGAGGAGGGAAAGCAATAACCCAAAGTATTGCAATCAGAGCACGCAGCTCCCCAGGTGTGCTTCCTCAGGGTTGCTGGGTGCTGGAAAACCTTATCCAAGCTCCTTCATGAAGATTCATGGGGTCAGACTTTTTACACATAAGATAATGATGAACCATGACAAGGTGGGAGCTGTCATGGGCAAGGAAGCCCCTGTGACCCAGAACAATTTATTGGTTATTCAGGCAGAGCAGCACAGCTACCAGGGCAGCACAGTTGAGCCAAACCCAAGCAGAGGACAGGGTCTAGATGGATATAGGGATACAGAGTGGGAAAAGAGGGACTGGGACCCAGAGGGCTCTGCCAGTCTCAGGGAACATTTACAGGCACCAGGATGCTGGTGAGATGGCTTTGCCAGAGCACTGGAGAACTACCAGAACACATCCTTTTTGGCACAAGCAGGTCATCTCAGGCCTCAAGCTGCTCCTGTACCGTGACAGAGGACTCTGGAGCTTGGTGAGGGAGAAAATTTGAAAGGGGATTAATAACTCATGACAAGCTTCATGGTCTTGTTTGCAGTAGTGGAGGACCAAGCTTCAAGAAGTGAAAGGCCACCTCAGATCACTGAACCTCAGATGTATGCCCAAACTTCTCCTCTCCCTCGCTGCTCTGACTGTCTCCTGAAGACACCAGGACAGGCAGGGGCTTGGGCAATGGCTCTCCAGCCTGGCCACATTTACCTGTGGAGACCAAGGGCACCAGGGCAGAGGCTGCTGCGTGCTCTCAACAGCGGGGGGAGCTCATGCACACCATCCCAGCTGCCAGTCCCCACTCGCTGTTCCATGTGTGGAACACAGGCAGGGCAAGTCGTCTCCTACCTGCATCTTTCTCTGCCAGAAAAGTCTGGATCACACAGTAATTATCCTCATGCAAGTTCTCATAGGGCTGGAGCTCTGGGGGCACAAGATGACAGAAACAACCTGAGGGACCCTGGGGTCGGAGAGAAGGAGCAGGGCAGCCTCAGGTAGGCAGCACCACTGGGGGCTGCAGGGCATCCTCGGACACACACCACCAGGGCAGCAGGGCTGGGAAGAGGTGCTGACTGCACCAAGTAAGGTGAGCATGAGGGGCAGCTCCCAACCCCCACAGACACCACGGGGGAACCCCAGCCAGGAGCTGCTGGAAGAGGCTACTGGAGCAGGCTCTCAGCTGGGAATAGTAGGTGTGGGACATGCTGGTCTGACAGGTCAGCCAGAGCCAGCTGGGCTGCCTGCAGCCATCTCAGACCTTTCTGGAACAGACCTGCTCCCCTCCCAGCTCCAGCCCTATGATCCTACCTGTGTAATGATCCTCCTCGGCTTTGCTGGGCAGGGCCTTTTTTTTCCTGGGAAGGCAAAGGACAGCCCTGAGTTAGGGGAGAGGCTGATGTGGGCCAAACTCTGATGAAGTCAGCAGCAGAGGAATGGAGGGTTCTGCACATCCTCCTTCTGGGTTTCTCCAATGCTGGCAGGCATTGTCCATCCATACCCCAGGGGACAGCAGTGGTGGCAGCAAAAGCAACAATAGGAGAGGGTCTCTTAACACACATGGTCCCTGTCCTAGCCTTGAGGAAGACACTTATGAGCCCCCACCAGGAGCCCTAGAGCCAAGATACAGTGGGACCAGCCATCTGCATCTCCTGCACCAAGAGAAGGGTGTGAGCAGCTGGGGACCCCCTCTCCATCCTCATCCAACCCCTAGCACAGCATGGCTTGAGGCAGAACTGAGACTCCAAGTCTCCTGCCAACTCACCTGGACAGCACAAACCACAGGATTCCTGCAGACAACAGGACCAGCACCAGGACCACCACCACTACTGTGACTGCTGACCCAGGCCATGGGCCCAGAGGCTGTCCTGAAACTGACACACAGACAGCAGTGTATGCCACAGCCTGGGCCATGTACCAGCAATGGCAACAAACTCGGCATTGGGTGTCTGCACGTGTAGAAATGTGTGTCTGAGGTCTCCTGCCCTGGGTGCTGCAAGGCCAGGCAATGAAGCACAGTCCTCACCTGTCTGCATGACTTGGGCAGGGCAGAGGGAGGCTCTGGAGCACAGGGACTTGCCCCATGTCCCCAGCTGGAGGGTCTGGCAGCCTGCTCAACAATCCTGCACACAGCAGGATGAGTCACACACTCAGACTCTGCAGCCCTAGTGCTCTCTGACTTTGAGTCGCCTTTGCACCCAAATGCAGGGATGGATATCACCTTCTTTAGTAGAAGAGTAGAGGGGGTAGGTCTCCTATCAAAGGCCCAAACGGGCTGAAGTGATGCAGGTTCTCTGAGGACCTGGCAATGCAAGACTCACCCAGCCTCATATCCACTGCTGAGCTGGGCTCTCAGGGTGCTCACACTCTCCCTGCCTCTGTCTTGTGGGGATGGTGTGGGTGCACACACAGGTTTAGAAGTTGCTCCAGCCTCAGCACTCACTCCCAGGCAGATCACCCCAACCAGATCGAGGGCAAAAGAACCATTACCCAAGACGTAGGTTTGAAATTCCAGCAGTGATGCAGCCCCAGCCCCAGCCACTGTGAGGCCCTGCACAGTCACCACATATTTGCTTCCAGCTGTCTGATGAGGTGGTGCGTACTCAGTGACTGACTGGTTCACCAACACCTGCTTGAATTCAAGGAAGCTGCCGTCATCTGCTCTCATGGTGGTGATGTTCAGCTAGAGGAAGGACAGTGAGGTGGTAGGGAGCAGCACCAACATCCCGCTCCTGCACTGGGCAGGAGCTTTAGTGAGGGGCTGCTACTGCTGTCTGGGGACAGTAGGGGACCGGGCCCCACCAGAAACATCATCAGTGTACAGGCTGTGGGCCCTGGCCAAGGAGCGCTCAAACCTCTCCTCAAGCGCCTGCACAGAGCTCCAGGCAGGGAGATCCTCGGCAAGTTGAGGGAGATCATGGGCACTCTGTGTTCCCCTGGTACCTGGTATCCAATGATGTCCCCTTTGCAGGAGGACAGTGCCTTCCACCTGAGGATTCCCGTGCTGGGATCCAGCCACAGCTTTTCCGGTTTGTCTGGCACTGGAAGCACAGGAGGACAGGATCATGCATAGGGCTGGCAAGGATTTGTCCCCCATGAAGGCTGCATGTGTCACTACAGCAGCAAGTATGATGAGGAGGGGGAAACTGAGGAGATACACCCTGGTACAGGGCCCTGCACAGCCCCTTCTCCAGAGCCTCAGAAGCTCCAAGCAGTTCCAATTCCATGAACATTACAGCAGAGAGCAGATGCTCTGGCTGAGCTTCAGGGTGAAGGACATCTGTACATTTCATGTAAACATACCTGTTTCCCTTGTCCTGAGGAGCCGTGTGTACAGGATTGTGCTGGGCAGCAGGGAGATAGTGACACTGTAAACAGTGAAGGGCTGCAGAGGGGGGCAGGTGAAAATTCCCTCCTGACCTTGCAGCACCTCCTCTCCCTTCACCTCCTCAGCCTCACAGGAAGAGGAGGAATGCCCCTCCAGCCGGCACCTGGCCCGAATATTCTGGCAGGTATGAGGGAGCATGCAGGTCCAGTTCAGTTTGATGCTGGTGCTGGAAATCTTCAAGGTCTCAGGAACAACCTGGAGGATATCTGTGAAGGGAATATTGCCTGAGGGCCACTTGCTTCCCTTAGCCTCCACACTTTGATGCCAAACTCCATCACCCCACATTCCATCTCTAGCCTGTCCCCAGCAGCACCTTCCTCTAGTCCAGGACCATCCCCAGGTGTTCTCTGGGTGCTGCAGTAACTGTGGGATGGTAAGAGCAAACACTTGTGCCCACCCTACAGCTGCCACCCTGGAGGTAGCCACTGGTCTTGTCCCTTTCATACCAGCAATTACTTAGCCAACAAATACCAGCAGCAAGAGGAGGGCCCTGTGGTTCTACTCCTGGGCTACCAGCCCTTCTCCAGGCAAGACCCCTCTGGCTGGTCTGGGCACAGTATCTGATGCCTTACATGCAGTGATGAGGACTTGTCCCCCTCAGCACTGTGCAGGGTGCCTCAGCTACCAAGAGGGTGGGCACAAACCTGGGATGCATCCAGCAACTTTCTCTGGAGTCAGTGCCCATGCCATGCCCTGGCAATCCCAAGCACAGGGCACTGTCACTGTGGCACACATGCAACATTGCTCTTCATGCCTGGGGAGAGTAGACTGAGAGCACTAAGAGAGTTGCTGGCTAGCTCACTTACCCACACATTTCAAGCTCTCCTCCAAATGGTGCCAGATGCCTGTGCCATTCTTCACTATCCAGCCAGTGCGAGCAACTGTGGAACCTTCACTTGGCGTCAGCATCACACATTTGATCTCCATGGGTGGAGGCCAGTGCCCCTCAGGGCATCTCATCTTCACCACTTCATCTGGGTTGAAGGTGCTCTGTTCTTGGTCAAAGATAAACCTGGGGTCCCACTGAGGCTTCTGGCAATTCTCTGCACCAACAAGATGGGAAGGTGTTAGCAGGGCAGAGGGTGGCTCCACAAGGCATGCCAGGAGTTGCAGTAAGGCAACCCCTTCCCTGGCCCAGCAAGTCAAAGGAGGGAGCACCAGGACACTGCATAGAGCAGACATTCTGCACCACATTCTTGGCTAAAAGGACCTCAGACTTCTCCCCTCAGGCATCCTGGGAAAGGCCAGAGAAGCTGGAGTCAGGGACTGGGGACATGCAGAAGGGATTCATCCTATGCACAAAGCCTGCCCAGAGACTGATGAACCTGGATTTGGCCCTGGTGCCTTGTTTGTCCCTCAGGGAGGATGACAACACCCTGACTCCTCCTAAGAAGGCATAAAGCCTGATCTTCAAAGCTGGCTCTGCAAAGACAGCATTGCAGCAGGGTTTGAGAGGGGGGACCAGCACAAGAGGAGGGGGCCAGGCTTTTGCTCTGCCTGCATGGGCTGAGGATGAAGGGTCTGGAGCACAACTCTGATAAGAAGCAGCTGAGGCAGCTGGAGAAAAGGGGGAACCTTATCCCTCTCTACAACTACCTGAAAGGAGTTTGTAGAGAGGTGGGGATTGGTCTCTCTTCCCAGGTAACAAGCGATAGGAGAAGAGGAAACGGCCTCAAGTTGTGTCAGGAATGGTTTAGATTTGATATTAGGAAAAAAATTCTTGACTGAAAGGATTGCTGAGCACTGGAACAGGTTGCCCAGGAAAGTAGTGGAGTCACCATCTCTGGAGGTATTTAAAAGACATGTAGATGTGGCACTCAGGGACATGGTTTAGTGATGGGCTTGGCAGTGCTGGGTTAATGGTTGGACTGGATGATCTTAGAGGTGTTTTCCAACTGACATATTCCTATGATTTTGTGACACAGGTAGCAGAGTCCTGTGATTCTCTAGACCCAGACACAATACTTCTTGTCACCTATGCCACAAACACCTGTCAGATCTACAACACTGTAGCCCTGTTTTCTCTGCACATGCTCTTGCCAGAAGCCTTTGGGGAGAACTATGTCTCCCATGCACCTCCATTGGGCACCTCCCAGCCACCTGTGAACGCAGTGTGGAGCCCTGCATCCTAGGGCTCTTTACCCTAGCCTAGCATGGGCAGCTCCAGCTACTGCCAGAATGGCTACTTTGGTATCAAGGCAGGGACCCTTATACCAAAACTCCTTCCTGCCAGGACTCTCAGGCTCTGAAGCTTGCACCAGCCAGCTCCCCAGCAGGGCTCCCCTGAAGCCTCAGGGCAGGCTCAGGAGTGCCTCAGTACTGCCATCATCAGCATCTGACATTTCCCCAGGAAGCAGAGAGCCAGAAACCTCCTGTGCCTGCACAAACTGCCTTCCCTGCTCAGGAAGGTTGGAGTGGGGCAGCCAGGAGAGCTCCTCATCTCTCCCTTACCAAGGCACCACACCCTGAGTATGTTGATCCAAGTGCCTCTGCTGTTCCTTCCTTTCCAAGCTTCTCTGTATACAGGTTTTCCATTGATAACAGACAGAACTTTTCCTGTACATTTGACATGGATGAAAGGTGGCTGGAAACCCTTGGGACAGCTCAGTACCACTTCTTCATTCTTCTTGTAGTTTTTCTGGTCTGGTGCCAGCTGGAGTCTTCGGTCCCAGGGGGGTTTTTGGCATGTTTCTGGCAGAGGTGAAAGTAGATGTTAGTTACGCTGAGAGGTTTCAAGGAGGAGCAGGTGGGGTATCAGCAATCTCCAGTAATCCCTCCAGCCCCTGAAAGTAGAGGGAAAGTGATACATCCATCTACTAGAATGGGACCCCTCAGCAAGACTTGTTGGGATGTGGCTCTCCTTGTGGGTGAGTGTCAGCCGGACCTGGGGCCCATCCAGGCATGTGGTGAACAAGGATGTGCCAGAATTCAGTGGGGGAATGATCTCAGGTATCAAAAATACTGAGATCCGAGTGGCCCCAGCAAGGCATCAGAAGTGCATCTATGGCCACAGTCGTGATGGAGGAAGACAGATGAATGGGGCAGGATTTGATTCTGTAAGAAGCACCTCCTGACACCCTGCTTACCAATGCACACTATGTTTCCCTCAATGTGAATCCAGACATCACTGCTTTTTCTCCCCAGCCACACATGTTCATTTTGAGATCCAGAATAATTCAGTGGCTGAACCTTCTCTGCACATTTGACGTGAGTGAAGGATGGCTGGAAACCATTGTTGCAGCTCAGAGTCACTTCTTCATTCTCTTTGTAACTCTCACGGGCTGGTACCATCTGGAGTCTGGGATCCCACCAAGCAGGCATTTCACATATTTCTGTTAGAGGTAAAATTTAGTGAAGAGTATTTTTAGGAGGTGGTGAGAGGGAGGCTTGGGACAGCTCTCTCTTCCTCATCACTCTGACTACTCACACTGACACACACAAAAGTCCCTCTATTCCCACCGTCTGCCCAGGCACAGTTCAGGGTCACAGGGCTTATTATCACCTCATCTCCAGTATTCTCAAGCCTCCCTTGGGTTCCACCCACACTTGGGGTGTTTGAGCTTGCATTCTTTTGGATCTCTCCTGCCCAAGTGAGCTGTGTAGCAGTGACAGCCTCCCACACCAGAGATAACCCAAACTCCAGAGAAGTTTCCCAGGGAAGCATGCAGTGTAAAATGCCAAAGTCTCAAGCTGGACCCCTGCAGCTATTCCTCCTCCTCCAGCTTCATAAGAGCAGCTCTCCGCAGAGGTGGAAGATGCTGTCCAGGAAGGGTTCCTGCTATTGAACCTATCCCCAAGAGCAAAGACCCTGACAGGTGCCCACAGCAAGCTGCTGAGACAAAAAGAGCCCCATCACTTCCAGGACAAAGGGGAAAGCCAAAGTATCCAGGTCTCCCATTCCTGGACTGTCACCCAGCTGGGGCTGAAGCATGACCACATCACAGAGGGTCTGTGGGCAGCCCGGGACCCCAGGTCAGGGTGATGCAGGGCTATGCTTACCATTGCAGGTGGCAGTCTCATTCCACACGGTCTGGGTTCCACTGGAAATGCATCTGATCTGGGGGACCGATGGCACAAACTTCCCAGCACAGCTCAGCTGCACCAGTTCACTCAAGGCATAGCTGCTCTGGTTTGGGGTAAACTGCAGCTTAGGGTCCCAGGCGGAGGGAGCTTTACATCTTCCTGTGTGCAAAGACCAGGAGGAAGAGCCTTGAGGGTCACTGGACTCCAGCAGCATCCTCAGGCGTGAGGGGCTCCTGTCCAGAGGGCTGCTGATTCTCCTCACTTCAGAAGGTGGCAGAGATGGCACCTCCCAGGATGAGGCCCCAGACCCCAGGTGCATTATCCCTCTGTGCACCCTCAGGTGCAGTGCAGGAGGGTTATCCACAGGCCCTCCTGCCCACCCCTGTGCTGCAGAGGGACCCCAGCCAGAGNTTGGATCTCTCCTGCCCAAGTGAGCTGTGTAGCAGTGACAGCCTCCCACACCAGAGATAACCCAAACTCCAGAGAAGTTTCCCAGGGAAGCATGCAGTGTAAAATGCCAAAGTCTCAAGCTGGACCCCTGCAGCTATTCCTCCTCCTCCAGCTTCATAAGAGCAGCTCTCCGCAGAGGTGGAAGATGCTGTCCAGGAAGGGTTCCTGCTATTGAACCTATCCCCAAGAGCAAAGACCCTGACAGGTGCCCACAGCAAGCTGCTGAGACAAAAAGAGCCCCATCACTTCCAGGACAAAGGGGAAAGCCAAAGTATCCAGGTCTCCCATTCCTGGACTGTCACCCAGCTGGGGCTGAAGCATGACCACATCACAGAGGGTCTGTGGGCAGCCCGGGACCCCAGGTCAGGGTGATGCAGGGCTATGCTTACCATTGCAGGTGGCAGTCTCATTCCACACGGTCTGGGTTCCACTGGAAATGCATCTGATCTGGGGGACCGATGGCACAAACTTCCCAGCACAGCTCAGCTGCACCAGTTCACTCAAGGCATAGCTGCTCTGGTTTGGGGTAAACTGCAGCTTAGGGTCCCAGGCGGAGGGAGCTTTACATCTTCCTGTGTGCAAAGACCAGGAGGAAGAGCCTTGAGGGTCACTGGACTCCAGCAGCATCCTCAGGCGTGAGGGGCTCCTGTCCAGAGGGCTGCTGATTCTCCTCACTTCAGAAGGTGGCAGAGATGGCACCTCCCAGGATGAGGCCCCAGACCCCAGGTGCATTATCCCTCTGTGCACCCTCAGGTGCAGTGCAGGAGGGTTATCCACAGGCCCTCCTGCCCACCCCTGTGCTGCAGAGGGACCCCAGCCAGAGCGACTGAGCAGCCTGGTGGATGCTGTTCTCTCCTGAGCTCTCTCTCCCAAATACAGGGGCCGTCTGAGGGCACCAGACCCAGTGAGTCTCTGCTGCCATTGCAGACTCCCCTGACTCGGTCCCATGAGGTGGCTGCCAGCAGCAATGGTGAATAGCAGGTGCAGACTTTAAGGCACCAAGAGAAAGAACAAAGCAGTTCAGGAATGGAAGCAATAACTGCAAGAATGAAGAAAACAGAAACTAAATTACCTAAATCTTTGAAGGGAGGAAAAACATAACACCCTTCTTATCTAGAATGTTTAATAATTAGCTAACAAAACCCCAGTTTTGACCATTTTGTTGTGACAACTTGCCCTAGCCATGAAATTTTGCTTTTTATAAAGGTAAAAAATCCACATCCTAAGATCATGTGCCCCCTGGCCTCAAAAAGATCACCACTCACCAAGCATGCTCAATGATTTATTGGGACACTATGACTTTACACTGAAGAAAGGAAAGGATGAACCGCAGCAACTTAGCCAAGTGGTGATTTAAGTAAGATATGATAATAGCCTAAGATTTTAATTGTGTAAGTATATCTGCTTTTGTGTGCCTCGGGGTGCTGGCTGTGTGGATTTGCCATGTAGCACACCCTTCTGTGCAGAACTGTAAATAAATTAAATACCTTGACTCTGTGTGTGGATCAGCTTTTTCCACACTGAGTGAAAGAAGGTTGCAGGACAACACAATCAGCATACCCTCAGACTACCTATGTTCACACCGCTGGCCACAAAGCTCACACCCTGATCCATGCACTCACTTGTCTCTGCACTTCACCTAAAATGAGTCTGCCTTGTCCTGCTCTGGTAGATGTGTCACCTAGACTTGCCCACTCAGTGCAAAACAAGTCTGTGAGGAGGCATCAGGGATGGAGGTGGCCTTTTCCAGATGAGGATGAAACACCTCTTCAGCTGCAGTGTCTCTGCAGTTGCCCACTTCCTGCCAGCACTACTTTATGCCAGAACAGAGGCAGCACCACTTCCCTTATCTGGTAGCAGGTTTTCATGCCATCACCTCAACCCTGGTCCCAGCTCTCCACCACAAAGGACAGTAGTTACCAGTCCCATCCTTTTAGACACCACATGCGTGGTGCAAATGTGGAACTTCTTCCCCCACAGCTGGATCCCTCCCAGTGCCCTCAGATCACACACTTCACTGCGACAGAGAAAATACTTCAGAGACCTGAAACTGTTGACTTGATCCTGGTCTCGTTAGACATCCCCAACACACACCTTCCCCCCTCCTGTCACTAAACCCCCCTAAAGTAGCACACATGTCCTCACATTCCTGCCCCAGGCTGACTTCTAGGATCCTTTTGGGTCAGTCTTAGACATGAGTACAGACTAGGAGAAGAACGCATTGAAAGCAGCCCTGACAAGAAGGACTTGGTGGTGCTGGTGGATGAGAGGCTGAGCATGAGCTGGCTGTGTGCACTCACAGTCCAGAAAACCAAATGTGTCCCAGGCTGCATCCAAAGTAGTGTAGGCAACAGGCCAAAGGAGAGGATTCTGCCTCTCCACTCTGTCCTCTGCATCCAGCCTTGAGGACCCCAGCATAAAAAGGACATGGACCTGTAAGAGTGAGGCCAGAGGAGGCAACAAAGATAATCAGAGGACTGGAGCACTGTGAAGTCAGGCTGAGAGAGTGGGAGTTGTTCAGCCTGGAGAAAGGAAGGACCCAGGGAGAGCTCACTGCAGCCTTCCAGTACCTAAGTGGGAGGCTCATAAAAAAGAGGGAGAGAGACTTTGTACTTGGAAAGATAGTGACAGGACAAGGGGGAATCGTTTCAAACTAAAAGAGGGGAGATTTAGATTAGGTATTAGAAAGAAATCCTTTATTCTGGGAGTGGTGAGACACTGGCACAAGTTGCCCAGAGCTGTGAATGTCCCATCCCTGGAAGTGTTCAAAGCCAGGCTGGATGGGGCTTTGAATAACTTGGTCTAGTGGAAGGTGCCCCTGCCCATGGCAGGGGGGTTGGAATTAGATAATCTCTAAAGTTCCCTCCAAAAAACCTATTTTATGATGTTTCCCACCCCAGCAGAGTCCAGCCTGCCTGTTCAGCACCAAGTGTTTTACCAGGGACACCAGGGAAGAAATCCCTCTGTGGTGCAAAACCAAACTGCAAACAGCAGATTCCAACCTGTGGGGTGGAATGTTTTTACCTACAGGTACTTTTCAGAAACCACATTCTGAGGAATGGGTGTTCCCAAGATGCTCCACAATCTGAAAGGCTCGGCAGAAACACCCTTATGCAGGAGGATGAAGAATGTAGAAAGAGCACAGCCTGGCTCAGTCAGTGACATGCAGTGCAAGAAGACACAGTGACAAACAGATTGCACTCCTAAGCGAGTGAAAATCAACCAGAAGAGCCAGTGTGGGTACACCTAGCAAGGCCAAGACACGAGAGGGGATGTAGGAAAAGAGAGCAATGGGAGCATGAGGCTGGCTCGTGCAGACTGGCTCTCAGTGGGGAGAAGAAGGTCAACAAAACCAGGCTGTGGGCACTGACAGGAAGGAATGCAAGCTGTCTAGGTCTCAGCCATCCCTGATGACCAAGGAAGGAGGACACAAAGTGAAAAAAACACACGTTTATGGCAGACATGGTTCCTTGATGACACTTGAAGATCACCAATTGTAGCAAAAGCCCTTGTGGGGACTTGGATTTGTGCCGGGGCTTTTCCCTTGGTGCAGGGGGAGGCAAGCTTTGTTGGGTTACCCATAATCCAGATTCCAATGGCCTCCTCTAGTGCTGCAGTACCAGAAGCTAGCAGCACAGCAGAGAATGCCAGAACCTCAGTTTGATGCCTCACACCTCCTGTGCAGACACAAAAAATCTCCCCCAGCTGCTCAGAGCCAATGCTTCTAACCAAGCCCATGACAGACTCTTCCAGCTGGGACTCCTCAGCCAAGATGGGGAGAGCTGTGATTATCTAGGGGGTTTCTCAGGGATGAGCTGTGGGAAATGGGAGAAAGGAGCAGGAGCTGCTGCTGAGTTGAGGGGAACAGGCTCCATCCTGCCCTAGATAGCTGAGAGCTGCCCATTGCTGAAAGGGCAGCATCCCTCCAGATACCAGTGATGGGTAGCATGACTCATGACCCATCCAATGACTTGACAAGCCACTTCTTCTCCCATTTCCCTGTGGAGGGAATGACTCACAGCTCAGACCCCCTAGCTCTGGCAAAAAAAGCAGTCACTCCTGCTGTGCCCCATGGCTACCAGCAACCCCAGGGCACAGCACACAATCAGTGTAGGGAAGACCACATTCTTTGTAGAAAGAGCCAGCAGACACCCAAGAGGTGCCCCAAGTGCTCCCGGCACGGAGAAAAAACAGAACAAGCTTCATAATGTGAACAATCCCAAGAAATTCAACTCCAGGGACTACAGGAGAGAGCAGGTATCCCAGCTAACACAGGGAATCATCTCACAGCCCCCCACATCTTTGAGGAACACCACCACCTTCCCCTATGATATGAGTGCTGTTTAGAGTGGCCAGAAAGACCACCACTGGTCTGATTATCCCAGATTCATCTGTCTGCTGCATAACAAGAACTGGCCACTTCCTGCTCCCAGGGACACTACCCACTTCCCAGAGGGACACTGCAGCTCCTGCAGTCATGGAAGCTTTCCAAGAACACTGAGGCTTGCTGCCCTCCATCCCAAACCAAGATTCACTCTACCACAATGCAAAGGATGCCTGAGTGTCTCAGACTGATGTAGACTCAAGCTTCAGCCCTCCTCAGCACAGTCTCTGTGGGCTGAAAGGGATAAAGCCACATAGCAAATATGCAGGTAAAGGAGCAGCAAAACCATTTCTGTAAGAGAGGCACAATCTGCTCTTACCTGCTTCCTTATGTACCCTCAGACCCATGGGACCATGGTGTGTCTGTCCCTGTGCAAGCAGCAGAGCAGCAAGAACCAGGAGAAAAGACAGAGCCAGCTCTTGCAGTGCCATGCTGGCACGAAGTCCCCAGGCAGGAATCAGTCTGAGCCTCTTAGGAAAGGTATCTGTGTAACCCAGTGCAGGAGAGGTGCTCACACAGAAATGAAACAGCCACATAGGGAAATCACATGCAGTGCAAAGGAGCTTCCTCTTCTGAAAAAGAGCATCTCACCAGCCACAGGGCTGCTTCTCACCCATCTTCCCACAGGTAGTAGGATGGGGTCTCCTGGGTGCCTTGGTCCAGATTTTTTGCTGGCTACCTCAGGCTCCCACAGCCCTGCTCCAACACCTCCAAAACCTTGTCATGTCTCTCTCTCCCCTTTCTCCCTCCAGATCGAGAAGGAGAATGATGAGGAACACCTCCATGATTTATGTGCCCAAGACCTCACCAAGGTGCTCTCATCATGCATCACTTTCACCTTGAAATCACAGAATCATTTAGATTGGAAAACACTTTTTGTACTTTTGGACTCATTGAGCCCTACCATTAACCCAGAACATTAAGCTCACCCCTAAAACATGTCTCCAAGTGCCATATTCACACATCTGTTAAATATTTCCAAAAATCTGTCTTCTTATTACCTTGAACTGGTCCAGCTGCAACATTCTTGCTGTTGAACCCCACCAGTAGACCTTCCAGATGTGGCAAGCTCCTGAACCTGGAAGTTCTCATTCCCCTTCTTCTCCAAAGCTTTCCTTCTACCCTGCTCTGAGCTACACTTTGTTTGTGCCCTGCAGCATGCAAAGTGTCTCAAAAGGGACAGTGCACACAGTTCTGGGGGTAAGGGGGTCTTCCTGGAGCTGGATGGAAAAGTCTTGTTCCTGTCACTGCCAAGATCCAACGGGGTCTTTGGGTACAGGAGAAAATTCTCTGAGCACTCTCCATTTTGGGCTGAAACCCCAAGGCTGGTTCATCCACACTCCCCCAGTCTCCTGTCCCTGCAGATGTCACCACCAAGCTCTTCTCTGAGCCCCTTTCCAGCTCACACACCGTTGCATGGCCTCAAGCTTCCATGAGTCCTGGTTCCCTGTGCTCCAGCAGCTTTCCTGGGCAGCTCCTCTTTCTCATACAGCCTCTCTCTTTGGGTTTCCCTGGACAGAGGAGCACAATTGCCTGTGGTCCAACACTCTCAGTGTTCTGGGAATGGGTGCTGTCACCCAGGGTGCTTTTCACCCCCCATCTAAGACTGGTTGGCCCAGAGGTCCAGGGCAGACCCTTTCCAGAGAACCACCATTCTTATGACGGTGTTTAGTATATCTGTTTGTATTATCCCAGTCAAGCGACATCTGAAGGGTTTCTGTAAACTAGATCTCTCCTAAGATCCTTTTGGGAACACCAGTACTTCAAGCCTAGCTGTATCACATACAGCTGTTTTGAGGTTAATGGGGTAAAGTCTTCTAACAATCTTGCAGCAAGAGAAGCAGCAGCACTGTCATGTCCTTCTTGGCAGATACCTGTGCTTCAGAGAACAGACTTTTCTTGTCCCTGTGCAGTCAGCAAAGGTGCATGCACCCAGAAGAATGGCCACAGCCATCACTCACCGGGTAATGTACTATAAAATCCCAGAGTTAGACATAGACACTCTCACTTGCCTCTCTTTGGCATATGAAAGAAATAAAACTAGTGAAATTAAACAGCCAAGCTCCAAAAATTCACGTGATCGTACATCAGGCTTCCTATTGCAGCTTAAGTGATTATTTCTTTTCCCTTGTCCTGAAATGCACTGAGGCCTGGCAATCTATGTTTGGCTTCTTCCTAAGAAAGTTACCATTTTTTGAGATTTGTTGTCTTGGAGTATAAAATCCACCAGAAAAATGCTGAAGAAATACTGAAAGCCAGCACACTCAGCGCTATGCCTAGCTCTTCGCAGTCTGACTTTGGAGCTGATAGTTCAACTGGTGATGCCTGACTTTCTCTGGTAACCCCATAGCAGAATTCAAGTGAGAGAAGCTTTCCAAGGGACTATCAAGGCACACAGCGACTCATGAATCCACACTTGGCATGGCACGATCAACGGGAAGTGATGAACTCCAGCTCTACGAGACCACTCGCTGAGCTTTCAAGAGCACATCACACGTGGGCTGCGCATACTCTGCGTATGCCACTCCAGCCCACGCAGCAGGACTAAGTCTGATAGACCGATCTCAACACATCAAAGATGCTTTCTAATACAGATATCCTGCTACAGCATACAGCAAATGTGTACATTTTTGCAAGCTGTATTCCTTCCCTCATGGGGCTGAGGCCCCAAGGCTGTTGATTTGATCATTGTAAATGTGATTTAAGGACTGTTTCCTGAAGGTCCATTCAGTCAGAACTAACAGGACTCGGACTTTTGGACTGAAGAGACAAAAACGCAAGCCACCTGCAATTTACAATCAGTTTTACTTCTGATACAGAAGAACATTGAGGGCTCAAAACCATCCACAAAACCACAAGTAAAGGAGAAGTAGCTGTGACTTTTGAGGATCAAGCTTTGTGGAAACTGCTAACATAGCCACCGTGTTCCCCTACAGTAAGGTCTATTCCTGTGTCAGAACTCAAAAACAACAGAAGTATATTTGGGTCTTATCCTCATCCCTACCCCATAGCTGTTCCCAAGGGAGGCCAGTTCAGCACGTACCTATAGCTCATCAGATATGGGGATGGGGTGGGCTGAGGCCAGGCTGGGATGTCATCCTGCAGGTGATGGATCAGGATCACACCTGAGGAGGGTAACCCAGTCTGATTCAGGCTTGAAAAGGCCAGGCAGGGGTCTGCTCCCTGCACAGCATCAGCACATGACCCTGTGTGATCTGGGGGGCTGGTTCCCCACATGCTGCTGCTTTCTCTCCAGGATGCAGTCTGCCTCATTCAGAGCTGCAGCCTGAGCTGTCAGAACACAGAGGCTCTTCTGGCAGGGAGAACCGGAAAATGCCCACAGGATCCCAGCCACAGCCCAGCCTCAAACCCTGCTGTAGGCTCTTCCTCACCACTCCAGCAAGCTTCCCAACCCTACCAACCCTGAACCACCTTCCATGCAGGGTTGGAGTCTTGCAGTGCCATCAATGGGGCAATGGTCCATGCAATGTTTCACCCTGAAATTAGGAATCCTCCACCCCCTTCCCTAAAATGATGATAGAATACAGACCTCTCAAACACTACAGCACATCTACCCATGGGCACAAGGAGGATAAAGGGAGCCCCAGTAGTGTCAGGGTGCAGAGGGAACCCTCCAAGGTGAAAGCCTGGTCATGATCTGCCTTGGACCAAATAAAACAGCAGGGAGCTGTGCTGGCCTGAGAGAGGGGTGTCATTGGGGCATCTTTGCTGTCACCCAGCTGGTGACAGCAGCGGGGGCAGGGACTTGCTCTTGTGGCACTGGTCACCCAAGGTGGCTAATGGACCTACCAGATATGACTTGGGACAGGTGGGTTGAGAGCAGAGCTGTGACAGAGGACAGCCCAGCATGGTGAAGCATTCCCAGAGGGCACTCCTGGCTGCTGGGCAGAGCAGTGGCAGGCGCTGGGGGCTGGATAACCATCCCTCCTCCCCCTTTGCTCTGACTGATACATCATCTCTTCCCAGAGGAGGAAGCAGGACCTTCTGCCTGCTCTCCACACTAAGCATTCCTCCACCTTTCTGATTCCACTTGCACATGCCCCATCACCGTGGCCTTCTCCACAGCACAGACCCAAGCCAAGCAAGACGCTGACAGCCCATTGCCCCCCACCCAGCTCCCCCATGCACACCTGGCCTTGTGCTGCAGCCCACACCAACCCCAAACACACCCCAACTCCCCTTCATGCTCAGACTGCCAAACTCTCCCCAAAACAAGACTCACTATATTGTAACTTGCCTAGGGAGTATAACTGGGCCTCACTTACCATGACAATGACTTAGCAGGATGTAAAAGCTTTTTAGGAAAACAAAATGTGCTAATTGGTAAGCTGTAAGCAAGGAACTGGCCTTGTGTTAATCTTATGCAAGGCCAAGATAAGAAAGGAACAGGACAGCTGTTTTCTTAAGCAAGATAAGAAAGAAACAAGAACTTTAAGCACAAAAGCTTTCTCTCAGCAAAACCATAAATCCGTAAAACTGTGAAGTCATAAAATGAAACTTAAGGGATATTTAGGTAGTTTAGGTAATTTAAAGGATGTTTTGTGACTGGACAATTAACCACGGAATCTAAGGTATCCTCAGCGAAATTCACTATATAAGCTGGCCAAAGTTTTGGTTCTGTGGAATTGCATTTTGTAGGGTGCAGACCCTTTGCACTCCCCACCGTGGTTAATAAAGGTACTTTGGCTTACAGTCCGGCTGTGGGTCGGTTCCTTTGAATCATCCCATTTGGCCGCATGCTTGCTGACTTCCCAGAAAGATATTTTTAGTACACAAAATTGGACCTAAGCATTTCACAGCTGGGAGCAGGGTGGAGTAAGGCTGGAGGGGTGTGGGATGCTGCATTTTGGTTTGGGGAAGAGGTGCTCACAAATGGAGTTTCCAGCTCTGACATCCAAGGAATTCCACATCTGGTCCAGCCATTCCTGTTTTCATCTCCAGGGCCATCTTGAGGACATCTGTGGTGGTTTAGTTTTCTTGGTTTTGGTCTAGGACTTCCCTGGTAAGAGGGGTATAACTAAGGAAGTATTCCACACCATTCCTTCACGTAATCAGGTACATATAAAGACAAGGGAAATGTTTCCTCCCTCTCTCTTCCTTTTGGATGTTTGGAGGACATGAGGTCTCAGTGTATCGGCTCAGCTCTCATCTATATGAGCTGAGGCCTGTCTGAGGAACTGGTGTCTCAGCGGCACGGAGGTGGAGAAACTGCTTCTCTTGAGGGGAGTTTGGTGAGAATTTATTGTGTTAGTTACTTATTGAGCTTTTCCCTGAGTTTATGAGTGTGTGTATCTGTTTTGTTTTGTTTTTACCCATTTTTGTCCCTCTTCCCTTTTTCCCTTTCCCCCCTTTTACCTTTTGGGGTTATTTGGAGTTCTTGTTCTGTATATTCATAGTGTTTGATTGTATATAACTGTAATATATGTGAATATATATATACTTCTACTACAATTTTCTTTTGGTACTTTTTTTTCTTCTCTCTCGGGAGGGGAGAGTTTGTGGGGCCAGCAGCTGGGTTTGGCAGGGAGCCAGCCCAAACCTCCACAACATCACACTCTGGTTCTTGGACAGGGAGTGTGGCTAAACCCAGGAGATGGAAATTTTAAGATTTGGAGCAGTGTTTCAAGTCAGACTAACTTTCCCCCAGACCCTGATGCTTTAAGACTCTTTGCAGCAAGTTGGGAGCTCCTGATCTGCTCTTTCTGTCCCTACACATTATACCCACATCCTGCCATCTTCTCTAGGGTGGCATATTGTGCCTGTGGTCTCTCATGCTGCCTGAGTGCAGCAGCTCTGTATCTCCTAAAAAACCTCTTCACTCTGCACCTCCTTCACTGTTCAAGCCCCTCTGCATTGCTCCTGTTTGAATGCTCTGCACCAATCCATGGGCTAACCCCACTCATTACAGTTCTCTTTCATAGACAGCTGAGGGAGGGCAGATGTTCGGTGGAGCCATGAGTCTCTTCTTCCACATGAGTCTTAAATAAAGAACTTGGCACTTCCCCTTTATGCTTCTCAGCCTGTACACCTTTCAGAGAAAAGCAAATCCTGAGTAACCACCTATGCTACCCAGGGTAGCTCAGAAGAAAGAAGTCCCCAAAATACACCAACCCCACAAAGAACCAGACGAATAAGGAAGAAAAAGCCAAGCAGCAGTTTTCCAAGTGAAGTACAACCAGTGGCAAGATGGCAGGGGCAGGAAAGGTGGCACAGCTGGTGGTGTTATCTGGTCTTCTGGGGGCTGCAAAACCCCATTGTCCTTCCTGGTGCTGCAGCAATGGTGCATTGAAGGAGGCATCACTGCTGCCAGGGGACCCTAAGGTGGCACAGCTCCTGCCTGACCTATCCCAGGCTGCCTGTCCATGTCCTGGCCATGCAGTTGCCATCAGCAAAGTGCTAATCTCTCCAAAACACTTTCCTTCACACACAGGACACTGGAATACCAAGGTCTGGGCTGGGCCTCTGCTCACTCCTTTCCTCTGTGTGTAGCCCTGCAGAACCCCTGGGGACCTGCTGCCTTCCCCAGGCTTCAATCTGACCAAGGCTTGTGGTGGCATGATCCTGTTTCCCACAGAGGCTGGGCAGGTGGGGGGGAAGGAGGGAGGAGGTCACTGTGTCCTGGTAAGTCAGTTTGAGTGGTGTGGATGGCACAGTGCCCGGAGTCTGGAGAGCAGCTGCCCTTTGTCATATAAATATGTGCATAAAGTCGCATGTGTTCCGTCCCAAGATCAATTCAAGGGGAAGGTCTTGAGCAGACCTACAGCAGTGTCACAGCTGACCTGCTGGAAAAAGGAAGGTTCTACCTCATGTAACAACTTCTTATAGGGAACCCTATGTCCCTTGGCCAGCAGAAAAAACAATGATGCCTGTGACGGTCCTTCTTCATGAGAGTTCAGGCTACAGGGCATCCACATAGATGCTTCTGAATGACCCATAAGGAAGGGTTCACCATGCATCGTGGTGTGACTTACACATCAGGTGCTGTGCTGGTGGTGACACACTTGGCTCACTCATAGTCTGCAGCACGGGGTGTCTCTTGGCTGTAATTATCCTACAGAGACCAGTTAGTCCAGTGCTGGTGCAATCAGCCTCTCTAGAACAAGGGCTCCGCAGGGTGGGGTGACCAGCCACCCATGACACAGGTGGCCAGAAATTAGGTCATGGTAATCAAAGGTATTAATGGAACCAGGCTCCAGCATGCAGGGCACAGAAGGATCAAAGCCCTGCCCTATTTGTCTCAGCTCTGCCTTGTGCTAGAGCCATCAGATATCCCACCTGCCACCACTTGTCCCAGCTCAAGTGTCCTTTGCTTGTGCTGCTGCTGCTGGCCTGGGACCGTCAGCCTCACTAACTTAGTCACTCTCCTTCCTCATTTTTGAGCTGCTGTGGTGTACAAGGCTTCTGTGTGTAGACAGCCCTGCTCCCTCATTCTGTTGTGCTGCAAAGATGTCCCCGCTTAGAAGAACACACACATTCTTCCCTTGCCTTTGTCCCTGTGAAAGATTCCAGTACACCTTGTCTGTGCCAGACCCATCCATGTGTGCCAGAGTGCAGAACAGCTTTTCATCCTGGGCCCCATGGAACATGCTGATGCAATTCTAGGCAGTCAGGGTGCCTTGACTCATGGGAGAATACAGGAGATGAGGAAGCCTGGCAGCGCTGCTCACGAAGCTCACTAAACCTAATGAGATTTTCAACAGCTGGAGGAAGCAATAAAGAGCTGTGATTGAATTGGCTGCAAGTGGTGGCATGACAGCGACTTCCATGATGAACACAGTGCAGCTGCCTTCCCTCCCCCTGCTGGTCTGTGCTCCAGCCTGTGCTGCCTTAGCCTGCCCCCCCTGGACAGGGTCTGGACGGGGCAAAAGGGCGCAGAAAAGAGGTAGGATACACCTGTAGTCACAGAAAGCTTCCAATTTTCTGGTGCACAGAAAACATTCCAGCTCTTCCAACACCTGCACAGAGCGTCACTGCCCCGCACATGGCTGCAGCAATGGTGACCTCCAGGTGAAGGTCTCCCATGGGCATCCAGAGCCCAGCACTGTCACACTGCTCTCCTGTGTCCTGGCACAGAGAGAGAAAGATGAAGTGGAAGACAGCAGTCACAGAAGGACAGGATAAACTCTGTGCCTGGAGGTGGCCATGTCCATGTTTCCTCCTGGGAATGACCCTGACCCATGACCTCCCTTGAACCTGCCCTATTAGCACAGGCTGAAGCTGTGTCAGGACACAAAGCTATGGTGCGGATGATTACATGACCATGGTCTGGTCAAGGAGTTACTCAGAGAGGTGTAGTATGAGTGACCACTGGCTCAAGGGTGGGGTGCCCCTTGCAGCACCCACCTCTTCCTCAGGCATCCATGAGAATAAGCAGGGTTCCACAGCCTCTGCCTGTGGGCAGGAGAGCAGAAGGGACTGGGAGCTTATCTCTCACCCATGTTTTTCTTCTTGAACAGAAGTTCAATGCTCACAGGGGAATAGTTCTCCAGCACTGCTTTCCTTCAGAAAGTTTTCTTTTAGTGAACTCTGGGATGGGTAAGGAAGCCAGGGCAAGAGTGAGGATGTTGGTTTGTTAATGCAGGGTCTCTGGGGTGGATTTTGCTCGTGGGCATGTTCTGTAGGGTCTCTGGCAGGCACTATGCTGAGCTGTGCATGCCCTCACTGGCCTTTCCCTACACATTGCTATGCCACTTCTGAGTTTCTCCCTCCAGTAACACCAAACCATTCAGATCCAAGGGCAGTGATGAAGCACAGGTTGAAGAGTGAAGGCTCTACCTGCCCTGCTGTTGTGGTTTAACTGCAGCCAGCAACTAAGTACCACAAAGATGCTCACTCACTCTCCTCCTGCCACAATGGGGAGAACCTGGGCAAAAAAAAAAAAAGGTAAAATTTGTGGGTTGAGATAAAAAGAGTTTAACAATTGAAGCAAAATAAAATTAAGTAATAACAATAATTATGACGATAATGGTGGTGATTAAAACATTAATAATTGTAATTAAAAGGAAAAGGATAAAATCAAGAGAAATAAATGATGCACAACACAATTGCTCACCACCCACAGATTGATGCCCAGCCTATCCCCCAGCAGTGATTGGCAGCTCCTGTGTATGAGATTTTATGGTCTGGAATATCCACTTGGCCAGTTTGGGTCAGCTTTCCTGTCCATGCTCCCTTATGTCTTCTTGTGTACCTGCTCACTGGCAGAGCATGGGAAACTGAAAGATCCTTGAATTAGAGTGAGCAATAACAGAAACTTCTACGTGTTATCAACATTATTCCCACACCGAATCCAAAACACAGCACTGAATCAGCAACTACAGAGAAAATAAAGTCTATCACAGATAAAACCAGGACACCTGCTCTCCTGCAACTGGTGCCATGGGTCACTTTGTCCAAGGCCAGACCTAGACCTGCTCTGATGTGGTCCCCCTTGTCCCATCACTGCAGCCAGACCAGGTTCTTGGTGTCTCTGCTCTTGACTCACATCTGGCAGAACCACAAACCCTTCAGATATGCTGTGATGATGGTAGGGAGTATTACTAATAGCCTGGAAAGACAGAGGAGATGGAGCAAAGCTGACACAGCCTCCTAGAATGAGTGCAGAGCTGCTGAAAGTCCAGGTCAAGAGGACAAGGGGCAGCCCTGTTATCTTCTGGGCAGTCTTGACAGATGGGAGCATGGCAGGCATTGTGAGATAAGCTGTTCAGGCTGGTTCAGGAGCAGGGTGGGTGATACTGGAGATGTAAGCATTGCCCTTGCCTGTTTGGCATGAGGTGACCAGCTTCTGCTGACCTGTGGAGCTCCCTGTAGTACTGGTTCACTGCATGAATGTGGACATGGAACATGTTGGAGCAAGTCCAGAGAAGGGCCATGAAGTTGATACGGAGACTAAAGCACATTCCCTATGAAGACAGACTGAGAAAATTGTGAATATTCAACCTGGAGAAGAAAAAGTTGTGGGGACACCTCACAGCAACCTTCCAGTGTCTTAAGGGGGCCTAAAAGGAAACGAGAGAAGGACTCTTCATCAGGAACTGTAGTGACAGGACAAGGAGGAATGGCTTCAAACTGAAAGAGGGTAGGTTTAGATTAAATATTAGGAAAAAATTCTTCACTGTGGGGGGGGTGAGGCACTGAAACTCAACCCTGGCAGAGTTCAAGGTCAGGTTGGATGGGGCTTGGAGCAACCTGGTCTATTGAGAGGTGTCCCAACCCATGGCAGAAGGGTTGGAACTCAGTGATCTTTAAAGTCCCTTGCAACACAAGCGATGCTATGATTTTATGTAGCTGTGCTCACATGGCTACCTGTCACAGCACTGTGGGCCACAAGTGGGTCAGACACAGCCAGAGCTGCCTGTCTCTCCTTTTCAGAGGTGGTGGCTGGTTTGTTTTAGCAGTGTTCTCAATATTTCCAACTTCACTGCCTGTGGGCTTCCAGCAGGCATGCACTCATCTGCATTCAAGCACCAGTGCCCCCCTGACATGGGTGCTGGGGTTTGTTTGAGAAGAAGCAGAGCAGGGAGCTGAAATCACTGCCCATCACCAAGAGACAGGGATGGGTTGTGGATGCTGCCTCCATCAGTGTCACGGCACTGGGACCTAGGCATGACAGGNCAAATATTTGCAGCCCTCACGCTGCAGATGGCCCTACATTGGCTTTGCAGCTGGAGTGATGGGGAGGGAATAGGGGCACAGCAATATGCCTGCACAGCAGAGATCTTACCAGACCCTGCTTGTAGCTGGATGTGGGCTGCTGCAGCCTGCAGCCACGGTGCTGGGTGTGGAACATGCAAGGTCCTGCCAGGCTCAGCAGCCCACAGTGTGCTGGGAAATGTAGTCCTGCTGCATCACCTGTACAGTGTGCTGTTGGACATCACCGGGCTGGGGCTAGGACCTTCTCCCACGTACTCTGGGCTTCTCAAACTGACCAGGCCTCCTAACAGGTTGTAACAGGCTCTGCTGTGCTCCGCTCTCCTGTTTCTTACAAGGCAGAACTGGGAGGTGTTTGTCAGGGACCAGTCCTCTTGTAAGCAGGGAGCTGAGGAATATGCAGGACATAGTGGGCAGATGCAGTGATCTGCAGAGTAATGTGGGAAAAGAGCAGAGGTCTCTGGGACAGAAGGAGAGAGGATGCCTAGGACCAAGAGGCTGCATCCACATTCTGGAGGCAAGCACCAAAGGGAGACATTTAAGTCAGTCAGTGCTCTTTGTCCTGCTTGTCTCTGTGTTTACACAGTCCCTTCAGGCTAACAAACCCTCCTGCAATAAAGCCCTGTGTCTATTCTGGCACAGTTTCACACTCTCACTCCCTGCAGCCATCCCTGAACCCCACAGCAGCAATTATTGATTTTCCAGAGTATTTACAGAGAAGGAGCCTCAAGTATGGATGGGCTCTCACATATGGGTGCAGAGGAGAGGACTGCACCAGTTCTGGCTCTGGTGCTCTGAGCAGGTTAAGTCTTTGGTCTAGATGGGTTACTGTTGGCTGATCCAAACCAGACCTGACCTGCCAAGACAGTGGTGCCACAGGTGCTGGTGTAGAATAGGAGTGGGGTGCGGCAAGGACCAGGTTTTCTGTGTGGAACCCCCCTGCATCCTTCACTGCACTGCCTGCAGCCTGGCAACCCCACAGCTGTAGTGTGCCCTGATCTTCACAGGACATCCCTGCACTTGTCCAGCTCCAGCCTCCCTGGACTGCTTGAAGGTTCTGTTCTGCTTTAGTGATGCAACATTCCCAGAAGGCAGGGCAAAGATGTTAATTAATCCCTGAGTCTTCTTTCTGTGAGAGAGGAAGGGTGCAGAGCCCAGAAGGAGAAGGGCAAAGAGGACAAAGCCCCCCTTCCCTCCCCCTGCAGATCCACGTGAGCAGAGTACATCCAGGGAGACTTCCTTTCTGCTCTTCCTCACCAGGGATTGAGGAGCTTAATTCAGGGTTTATTGCAGGCTCAGCCCAGCCTGACTTTGCATCTAGCTGTCCAGAGTGTACTTGCCTGCACCATGGGAGGGATTTGGGGCACTGGAGACTTTTAGCCATGTCTCAGCTCAGCCCTGCTGTGTCAGGCAGGAGCAGGGCATGGTGGAAATAGCACAGTAGAGTTTAGAGTGCTGATGAGAGAAGGGACTGCAAATCCTGCAGCAGCAATTTCCACAGTCAGAGCTATCTCCAGGGCTTTAATTTATCCATTACAACTTAATTGGATGTAAACCAATTGGATGTCACTTGTGAGCAGCAAGAGCTCTGAACAGGCAGTGGTCCTGAGTTTCTCTCTGCAAGATGCCTTACCAGGACTCCCCACTTTGCGGCAGTGCCTTGACCCTCAGGGAGCTTCTGCACTCAAGTGAAAGGGAGAGAGGCTCTGCTCCTTGCCCCGGCTGAGCTGGCTTTGGTCCTCTGAGCGGCTTTGCACACCACTAGGGAGCTGGTCCCTGAGCTGTGGGTGCAGCAGGTTTTGGATACCAGGGCTGAGCCCAGACAGGCAAGAAAGGCACCCAGCTGACTACAGAGGTAGAAAGGCACACCCTGCAGCCTCCCATCCCCACAGGCAGATGCTGGTCTCTCCTCTAGCCCATGAAGCTGCTCCTGTCATTTTGTCAGGCTGCTGAGGCCTGGGAAACCTGAGAATGTGGCCTGTTGCACTGGATGGTACCCTACGGCTGCAACAGCTTTCCTGGCATGTTGCATCCAACACCATGGCAAGCTAGAGTGGTACTGGTGAGGCAAGGGATCACTCAGCCCCTGTGAGACAGGGACTGGCAGAGCTCTCTTGCCAGGCTCTACCTTCCAACATGTAGGACATTTGCTCTGCACAAACCCATTCCCTTCTGCAGATTAGGAATACCAGGAATTTCTAGCGGGGCGGGGCAGGGTGCTGCTCCCACTGTAAATAAGTCAGGGGCTCAGTTCCCCTCCTCTAGCCCAAAGGGTTATTCTGCCTCCTGGGACAAGGAGGAAAACCCAGGGCTCCTGGTCCATGGTGTTTATGCTGTGCTTGGTGTCACCTGAAGCCCAGCACTGGCCAAAAAATGCAGGTACTCTATGTGGCTGCTTTTTCAGCAGTGGAAAGCAGTTAGAGTGGTGCAGGGCATGTGGAGCCACTCCTACCACACAGGGAAACAGCTGTGGAGCAGAGCTGTTCAGAGGGATCTGAGGAGTCAGGGTTGTGTCAGCGGCCAGGGAGGCGGCTGGGGCAGGGTTGGGCCAGCACAGTCAGGTGGATGCCAAGGAGAGCGTCAGCAAAATGTGTGGGACTCATCAAGGGCAGATCCAGCTGCAGAGAGTCCCTGGGCAGGAAGGACAGGACAGATGAGACTCAGGGCAGGCAAAAGGCCTGGGGGGTGGGGAGCAGGAAACCGGGGAGAAGTGGAAGGTACCAGGAAAGGGGGGGAATGCAAAGGGGTGCAACAGGCAGTGGGCATGCTTTCACTGAGAGCACTGAGCACTTTCCTGCTCCACCGAAGGACAGACCCCACTGCTGCCGGGACACCGCCCCGGCTGGGGCCGGTGCACGGGCAGAATCAGAGCCCCACGCCCACAGCATCTGTCCAGCGTGGTGACAGCTGTGTGGAGAGATACGAGCCTGTACCAGTGGGGCTCATCCTGACAGCAGCTGCTTGTGTGGGGGAACTGGACTCACGACACTGAATGGGGTGGGACTGGGGTATAGGCGGAGATCGGATCGCATCCCCACGGCTTTTGTCCACCCATCAGGGAC
>VWZF01002191.1:43743-61191 GCA_013396755.1 Sclerurus mexicanus
GGGCCCCCAGGGCTCAAGCTCTGGATCCAGGACCCCCTTTCCCCAAGGGCTCAGTCCCCTGCATACTCTTGCAGAGGGGTGTACAATGAGCCTGCTCCTCCGGGAGAACTGGGAGTCCCCTGCACCCCAGCGGATGAGGGGGACTGGGTTGGGGTAGAGAGGTCAGCGTGTGTATTGTGTGTATTTGGGGATCCTGGGGGGCTGGTGGGTGTCCCCATGTGTGTCCACAAGTGTGGGGAGCACAGCCAGTCCCTGACATGGGGAGAGGTGGGCAGGGGACCGGGAGAGGGGCAATGCCCATGGGAAGTGCACAGGAAGGATTGCCAGCACTGGGGTTGTCCCTGCCCTCCCAATGCCGAAGGCTGGGTGCTGAGCCAGCAGAGAGCCTCGCAACCCCGTGCCACGCAGGTTTGGGGGCAGGGTGCTGGCAGAGGGGCCAGGTTGCCATCCTGGCATCATGGGGATGGGGCCAGTGGGCAGCACGGCCAAGCTGCCAGGCCCCCGGCAAGGGTGGGAGCCGGCTTTCCTCCCTCCTGCATAATGCACTGGTGAATGCAGAACTCTTGTGTTTTTTATTATTATTATTAATAATTGCTAGTAATATATACCCAGCTTATTTAAAGTGTTCAATAAAAACTGAATGTCCCAGCAACTCAGGCTTGTGTCTCTTAGCTGCCCATCTGATGTGGAAGGGATCTCAGTCCCAAAAGGTTACACAGGCTTGCCTGGGGTTTCTGGGGAACTTCTCGGGGACTGCAAGTCCACCTGGCTTAGCCCAAGATCTCAGTGCCCCTAATGTACTCATCTTGGTTGAAATGGCTTCAGTCAAATTCCCATCTGTTATTTAGGTTCTTTGAGTTCATGCCCTTGAGTTCATGTTTGCAGTGGTACACAAGAAAACAAAGAGCAGACAAACTGTGTCACTTTATTGCTACAAAGTGGGTTCAGCCAGCAGACAAGACGGGAAAGACACATGCTACCTCCAAAAAGCCTGTCTTTAACGCTCTTTTGCTCTTCAAGCAAGCTAATTAAATAGCAGTTAATCAACTGGGCCCATTGTAAACTGAGAGCATTTTCCCCTGATTGAACAGGACTTCCTCTGCTCTCGCCTGGCTGCAGCATTACGTCAGGGCTACTTTGCTTAATCTTCATATGTGCACGTGTGTAGTAACTATATAAAGTCCTGATGAGTTGTCTCCCAAAGCATCAGTCTGCTGCAAGTGCCCCAGTTGCTTTTGCTTTCAAAAGGCACAATCACACTGTGCAACCCTAAAGGTCACCGCTCTACTTTTCTAATTAGCACAAAAAAAATCCCCAAGTGCCAGCGCAGGTGCCGGCCAGTTCATGCTCAGCTTTGCTGCTTGTGCGCTGAGGCTTTGCCCAGCCTTTTGAGTGCTGGGTTCCTTGAAAGCTGTAGCCAAGCTGCTTCTTCTATGGGGTCAGGCAGAAAATGCCTGTTGTGGGGAGGGGACTGGCTGGGGGGGTGGGGCTGTTCTGTCCCTTGTCTCCCCTTTCTTGCATGCCAGCACTGCAGCTCGCTCTGCACTGGGGATGTGGCATGGCTGCAGACTTGAGCACCAGGGATTGCTTCACTTGGTGCCCACATTCCCCACCACCCACCAGCCCCTGTGCAGGAAGACCTAGTATGTCCCATGCAGGTGTGGGGCTGGTCTGTGGGGCCCACACCGCTCTGCCGAAGCACATCAGCCAGGGGACAAACAGCCACTGCCGCCGGGTGTCCCAGCCTGTGTGATGCCTGACCATCACTGGGCATCCCTGGGAAGGACCTGGGCAGCTCAGGGGCAGCAATCTGTGAGGAGGAAAGGGTTTGCTTGAATGGATGGGACATCCTAGGCAGGGACGGAGCAGAGGCAGTGCAGGGTGTGAGTGCTGCAAGGGAAGGCAGAGGAGAGTGAGGATGAGAGTGAAGGTGAGGGTGAGATGCTGCCCAGCCCCCAACACATGCAACAGGGCTGGAAACGCATCTTGGAAAGGGTTTCCCCCCATCTTGCCCCTTTGCTGAGCCACAGCTTCAGTGAGTCCTGTTGAAATATCACAGAGCAGGGGCTCCCATGGCAGTGAAGGCCTGGAGGCAGGCTCCATCCAGAACAAGGAGGTGTCTGCACCCCTCTCCCTTTCCGAGGGGTTCAATATGCCCCAGGCAGTAGCAGGGCCTCCCTGATTTCCTCCATGCACACCCCACAGGCCCCATGCACCCCAGACTCAGCAGAACCTGGCATGGGCACACTCACCACAGCAGTGCTGGGGCCAGCAGCCATCATCAGAAGAAAGGGGAGCTTGGCCCCGCTGCCTTCTCACAGATCCAGAGGTGCAGGTCATTTGGGCCAGTGCACTGGGCAGGTTTGATGTTCCCGCGGCTTATTACGGCACAGGACCCATTCGACTTTGACTGCCATGGCCTGGATAGGGAAACAAGACGTCAGGGGCAGACACCTTCTGTGCACAACCCCTGCTGTGACCAGTGTCTCTTGTGTACTTGCACAGGAGAAGTTGAATGCTACAGTCAAATGGGGGATCCCCCACTCCTTCCCTACTGATTTCACAGGCTGAAGGCTCAGCTGACACATCCCTGCCCTTTGGCAGGCTGAGAAACGCCTCTGCAAAGGGTTTGCAGTGCTTGTGACTCCTCTTAGCCTCTCTCCTGCTTGACCCAGGCTCAATGCTGGGCACTTTTTCATCCCTGCGGTGGGGAGAGCCCAGTCCTCCCTGAGGGCACATGGACAGCTGGAGGAGCTGCCCTGAGATGTGGATCTACGTTGGGTGCAATACCCCATGGAGGGGCTGAGGTTGGAGGGGCAGGCAGTGAGCAGGAGCTGCGTACTCAGCACCTGGCCAGACGGGTCTGTTCCTCCCCACTGCTCTCAGACACTGTAAGAGGAAGCATCAGTGAGCTGAGAACGGGGTGCACGTGGCAGGGAGGAGTTCAGTACTCTCTGTGGGCGGGCTTGATTTCCTCTCAGGGAGGCACATGGGGGACAGAAGTGGTGCTCAAACACCTTGTCTAGACCCCAAATAAAACTTGTGGTTTCTTTTGTCCATTCCCGTTGCCTCCTGCTTAACATCCCCTGCATGTTCGCCCTCAAATTTTGGCGTGCCATCTGCATGTCCTCTAAGCATCTCCTCACATCACTGCACCTACTTTCCCTCAGCCCATGCTGCTCTGATGCCCTTTTTTTCCCGGTGCCTGTGCCTTGAACTAGGTACTGATGGGATTTAAAATGCTTCTGAAAGTCATGCTGGAGGAGGGGAGTTTTGCCAAGAGGCTGTGCTGCCAGGTACCTTTCATAAAGAGAGCCATCCACCCAGAACCAGGCATCTGAGAGCCCTTCACCATCCGGGTCCTCTTCCTCCAACCATCCATAGTCATACCAGGGGAAGCTGCTCTTCTGCAGTCCTATCCAATATGGGATATCTGCATTCTTCAGAAAGGTCTGGGGAAGAAGAAGAAGGGCCTTTTCACAGTTTTTCCCCAGTACCTATGTACTGCAGTGTTTACAGGTGGTGATTATCTCCCCAAAGAGCCCTTGAGTCTGGAGCTACTTGGGGCAGGACAGCTGAGCAGGCATGGTGCCCTTTTCCAGCTGGGGCAGTATCCAGTGGTGGCAGAGCCTCTGCTCGGTGTCCACCACCAGCCATGTGGTCCAGAGATCAGCCTTGCACTCTCCAACGTTTTGACAGATCACGGGCCCCCAGAACAGTGCTAGCCCATCTAGGGACCCCAGGTCTGGATACACCAGGTCCTGCCCTCAGATTCCCCAGCACCCTACCGGCACAGTCCAGCGACTCCAGGATTTGGTGATCAGGAGCCGAGAAAATGTCCTCTCACACTCATCTCTGCTGTCCTCCCATGTCTTCTTCTCTGAGGAGATGAAGAGGCACTTGCCCCTATACAGCAGCCAGCCCGAAGGGCAGCAATCTGTGGGCAGGGGCACTGCTCAGTTGCTTGCTCAGCCCCAGGTGCCCTGGGGGGTACCAGGAACAGCCCCACATCTTCCCAGAAGACATCACAGGCTCAGCCTCTGCTCCAGGCATAGCTTCAGCCTTGGACCGCCCTGCCCCACCATTTGGCCAAAAAGGCCAGTGCTCTTGCCTTGACAGTGCACCTGCTGAGGGATGCCAGTCACCTGAGGCACCCCAGCCCTGCTCCATCATCTCCCTACCTATAGCTGTGCAGGAGCGCAGGACAGCCACAGTGTTCTCGCTATTGTTGAGCTTCCCCTGAACCTCATGCATCTCCTTCTCTGTCTTGCCCAGGACGCCCCTGACATGCCCCAGCTCAGCGCTCAATCTCTCCAGCTCCAGCTGGCTGATGTTGCCCTCACGCCACGCTCGCTGCAGCTCCGCTCTGGCCCACGCCAGGTCCAGCTCTGTCTGCTCCAGGCTCTGTTCCCGTGCGCTCAGCTCCTGTGACAGGCGGCTCTGCTCGGCTGCGTGGTCACGGGAGGCGTCCCGCAGGCTGCGGGTGACCTGCCAGTCTGGGGACAGGGTGCGTGAGCTGGCCATGGGCATGGGACAGCCCAGGCATGTAACTGGCCCTGCTTGGGGCAGGTAGAATGGGCAGAGCAAGGCAGGTATTTGTCCGTGTTGAATGAGAAAGGATAGGAAGAAGGACACAACAGGAAACTGTATGGTTAAGGGCTGGGCAGGACCTGGCAGGGGAGAGCAAGGCAAGACAGGATGGGATGTAGGAGCAGATACAGCAGGGCAGGGGCAGGGAGCGTGCAGCAATATGAGGCTGGGCAATGCCAGGATGGGATGGGAAAGGAGTAGAAACAGAGAGCAAGTTGGGGAAGGTGGGTGATGGGAGACAAGGCAGGTCTCCCATCTCTTGACATGCGAGGGATACAGGCCAGCTTGCGGCAGACAGGGAAGAGGGACTCAGCTATGTGTGCATAGGCATGCCCTTATTCCTTCCACGCTCACCCACGGCACCTGCCCCAGCCCAGCTGCCTCCCTGCCCCAGCCACCTCCAGCCCCACATGTGCCCAGACCCCTGACTCACAGCAAGCCCCCAGAGCTACAGTGGCCACCAACAGCAGGCAGGTTGCCAGCAACCCCACAGGGATGCACCACCGTTGGGACCAGTGGCCTGCAAGACACAACAGACAACAGACATCACCTGGAGAGCTGGAAAACCCCTGGCAGCCCCCAGGCCTCCTGCCTGCAGGCAGTGGAGTGGTGGCATGACAGCACAGGTGGCCTGGCGTGGGCGCTTCCTCTCTTCAAGGATGGGAGCAGGAGCACCCCAAAACACCACCCACTACCCATGCCAGGACCTCCCTGGGTGCCCTGGATTCCAGCAGGGTACTCACCTGGTCTGGGCTGTGTTCCGTCTCCATCCTGCCCTGCCTGCTCTGGCTGTGTGTTCTCATAGGGGCTCTCTGCCTCATCTATGCCAAGGGCTGTTGGAGAAAGGCAGGGGAGAGCAGCTGAGTCCATGGGGGTGGGTATGGCAGGGTCAGCATGCCGGGGTCTGTGGGCTCTTACCTGCCTCCAGCGCCTGGTTGGCCCTGGTCCGGCCCCCCATCACTTTGGCAAACCTCAGGTCAGCATAAACCATGCTCTGGGCCATGTGGACAAGTCCTGGGCAAGCTCTGAACTCTTCTGGCTCCCACTCTGCCCTTGGGGTACCTTTCTAGGATGGTCCTGCTCCTGGTGACTGCGCTGTCTCTCGGAGGTGCAAAGGAGAAGTGCAGTCAGCATCTGCAGAAGCAGAAGTTTGCTTTGTAGCAGATGGGACCAGTGAGGCAGAGCCGTGGGGATCAGCACCCTCTCATTGGTTCCAGAAACACCAGCCCACCCTCTCCCACACCCCAAAAGTTCTAATGGTCCCCCTGGGCACACAGCAGGGCCATGACAGCACAGTCTGAGATCATGGCTGTGGCAGAGTAAGGATGGACCCAAATCTCTGGGCTGGGGGAGAGCAGGGCAATCCTCAACACAGGAGCACCTTGTCCTGTGGACAGCTCTGTGGAGAGCTAGAGGTGTTCACAAAGACAGATTGCTTCTCCCAGTCTCTGAGAATGGGAATTTCCCCATGATGTAGTGTGTGCCACTGCCTCGCATCCTCTCCCTGGTCCCCTCCCAGAAGAACCCAGTTTTGGCATCACTACACACCCCTCCCAGACAGTTGCACAGAGCAACTTTGCACTTTGCCTTCCTTTCCTAAGACCACAATCCCAGCCCTCACAGGACCTGCTTCCTGGACCCTCCAGCTCTTCAGCATTCCAGAGGTCTCTACTGAACTTCATCCAGAGAAAGGCAGGTTTCAAAAGGACACTGAGTTGGGGTCCAGCTGGGCACATCTGAATACAGTTGGTCCCTGGGACAGGACTGAATGTGCACAGTGGTGCTGGTAGAGCACAGCATTACAAGGCCACTGCTCATCATCTCCTCAAGGGCAGGGGAAGTCCTTCATCAGTGGAGAAAGGCAAAAATCACAGCCAGCTTCAAAGGGGACAGGAAGGAGGTTTGGAAAGCTAAGGGCTGGACAGACTCCACTCAGTCTCCTAGAAGAAAATGGAGCATGCCCTCCTGGACATGCGGTGGCCCAGGCCCAGGGAGGACACGCTGGGGGAAAGCCAGTGGGATTTATCAGGTGACTGCCCAATATGCCTGCTACTGCTTGGGACCATCAGGCTGGGTATGAGGGGAGAGCAGTGGGGTCATTTATCATGACTCTTCGAGGTCTGGCACATGGTTTTCCACAGTATCCTTTCTGACAGAGTGGGGAGATGTGGCCATGATGAGAGGAGAAGTGAAAGCTCATGCTGCAATGCCCTTTTATGCATTAGGGTGATCATTTCCGCACAGCAGCAATGATCAAATTCTGGAGCAGAGCACAAAGAAGCAGAAAACTCCGTTCTGGATGCAGTCAGCAGCAAAGCCACCTGTTCCCACCCATAAGCCAGCCCTGCTCCCCCCTGCCCTGGAGAATTAAGTAAATTCTCCATAGGCTAAGTGCAGAAGCTCTGTGAAGCTCTGAGCTGCACCACCCCACTGCCATCCCAGGGGACGCTAAGCAGTTTCGGGGGTGGAATGGATAGTGGCGCTGGGCCAATGGCAGGGTGCTGGTGCTGTGGCTGTACTTTCCCCTCTGCCACACCTCAGCACACTTCTGTTTCTGCAGAAACCATTTGAGCTTTTCCTTTGCAGCAGAGCAGTGCCGTCGGGGCAGACCAGGGCATGGCCCAGAGCGTGATCTACGCCGACCTGAAGTTTGCCACTGGATCCCCATCCACTGTCCCCGACGAGGATGACAGCCCCTATGAGAACGTGCAGCCAGGGCCAGTGCCAGCAGCACCAAGCCCAGGTGGGAGCCCAGACACAGCCACTGCCAGTGGGGATGCCCTGGCGCAGGGTGGGCACCAGGTGATGTGAGGGGGACCACGGGATGTTGCCTGTGGGTTCTTGTCTCTTGCAGAGCACTCACCCCGGAGACGGCACATCCCCAGNCTGTCTTCCCATTGCCTTCCCACTACCTTCCATTGCCTCTCACAGATTCCCACTGCCTCCTATTGCTTTTCCACTGCCTTATTACTGCCTTCCCACTACTTCCCATTGACTCCCACAGCCTCCTATTGCCTTTCCATTGCCTTCACACCATGTCTCACTGCCTTCTCATTGACTCTCACTTGCCATCCCATTGCCTTCCACTGCCTTCTCTGTCTTGCTCCTGCCTTCCCACTAACTCCCAGTCCCTCCCACTGCCTCCCACTCTGTCACTGGTTCCCATTGCATCCCACTGTCTTTGCACTGCCTTTCACTGGCTTCCATTGCCTTTCCATAGCTTCCCACTCCCTCCCATTGTTTCTCACTCACTCTCCTTGCCTTATCATTGCCTTCCACAGCCTCCCACTGCCTTCACACTGCCTCCCACTCCCTCCCAATGCCTCCCACTGCCTCCCCATTGCCTTCCTACCACTTCCTATTGTTTTTCCATTGCCTCCCAACTGCCTCCCACTGCCTCCCATTTTCTCCCCTCCACCTGCCACCACTGGGGTTTCCTTTCCCTTCCCATTAACACCCCCCAGGACAATCTCTAACCACAGCCAGACACTCTTATCCCACTCTCCCTTGTAAGCCCCATGCCTGGGCTGTCCCATGCCCATGGCCAGCTCACGCACCCTGTCCCCAGACTGGCAGGTCACCCGCAGCCTGCGGGACGCCTCCCGTGACCACGCGGTCGAGCAGAGCCGCCTGTCACAGGAGCTGAGCGCACGGGAACAGAGCCTGGAGCAGACAGAGCTGGACCTGGCGTGGGCCAGAGCGGAGCTGCAGCGAGCGTGGAGTGAGGGCAACATCAGCCAGCTGGGGCTGGAGAGACTGAGCACCGAGCTGGGGCATGTCAGGGTGGTCCTGGGCAAGACGGAGAAGGAGATGCATGAGGTTCAGGGGAAGCTTAACAAGAGCGAGAGCATTGTGAGCAGCCTTCATGCCTGCATGAATACAGGTAGAGTCATGGTGGGGTTGGGGGACAGGTGGTGTTGCTGGGCAGATGTGGGAGCTTATCTCAGCAGGGCTGGGGTCCCCAAACATCCATGGGAGGACAAGTGTCTGAGCTGTGCCCTTGCCCCCAGATTGCTGCCCCTCAGGCTGGGTGCTCTACAGGAGCAAGTGTCTCTTCATCTCTGTGAAGAAAAACACCTGGAGGAACAGCTTACATGACTGCATAGACAAATCGGCTCAACTGCTGGTCGAAGATGACTGGTCATCACTGACAGTGCCGGTACAGAGCAGGGGGGTTGTGGTACCCCAGGAGGGTGGGGCTGAGCAGAGCCCCTTATGGGGCCAGCAGCAGCAGTATTTGTGGAGGTGCTGGGGTGGCACCGTGAGCCCCAGATTTCCATCCCAGCAGTCTGGGGGGAGGAGCACAGCCAGTCCTGGTTCTCCTGGGTACCAGGCAAGTGCTGGTCATGAAGCAGTCAGTTGACAGCTTCTCTTTCCCCAGCATTTTGTGCAGGAGTCTGGTGCAAAGTACTGGATTGGATCAAGACCTTTTCATAACACAAAGGCAGCTTCTCAACGGCAGGAAAACAGTTACACCTTGTAAGTACTAGAGTCTCTGGATGCACCTGCCCTTTTGCCATGCCAGAAAGGTACTGTTTTGTCCCTGTTACATCCCCCAGCAAAGAGGGTGATGGTTCCAAGAGCAGTGCCCCAAGGGAAGGGTGTCTGGGCAGAACCCAGCTGTGGAATGCACTGCCAGATTTCCAAGTGGCACAGCAGAGGACTGGGAGGAGGAATGAAACCCTTCCTCACACTGGTCACAGTGCCTGGTGCCCTGCCTGTCCAAGAGGCACTGAGATCTGTGGGAATTGGTGTCCATAGTGAGGGTGTTGTCACTGCTGCTCTGAGATATGGCTTCTGTCCTAGGAAGGAAGGCTGCAAGGCAGTAACTAGTGGGAAAATAAGCCATTTCAACTGCTGGAATTCCTTTCCATGGATCTGCGAGAAATCCCCGAAGTGGAGCGGTATACAGGAGACACAATCCCTTTTCCCAGCCAAGGACTGACTACTGCCACTCTACTCCATCACTGGACTTGGGGACAGGAGCTGGGGGTGCATCCCAAGACTCCGTGCACACATTGCCTCAACTGCATTACAAAGTGCTGGGGAAGGGGGTCTGTATTTTAAAGTTTGGAAAAGAGACCTTATTCCTCTCTCTCACACTCATGCATACACTTATTATAGCACCTTGCACTGTGCCTCTGTGCGTCCATCTGTGCCCTGGCCCAGTGCACCTTGGAGTGACCTGGGTCTCCAGTGCAAAGCCCAGCTCCCAGCTTCTGTGCTTTCCCAAGGCTGCCAGGGGTGCACTGTGGAGGATCTACCATTTGAATTTTTTTTAGAGCTGGGGGATGACACATTGATGTCCTTCAACCTGTCCATTTTGCAGAGTCCTGTGGATTTACAACCTGTCCCTTCTCTCAGCATTAACAACCCTTGTCCTGCCCTTTCTCCTGCCTCCATAACCTGCCCAGGGCTTTGGGCTGGGTCTTACTGCACTGGGAAGAGTGCAGGCAGTGGTTCAATCAGCACAGGAATCTGCTGGGAAGCCCTGAGACAATATGGGAGATGGGGAAGTGCTGGGGAGCCTTGAGAATACGGAGGTTGAACAAGGAAACCTTGAAACCATGGGAGAAAAAAGGGTGCAATGAAGAGCCCTGAGACCATGGGGGTGAATGTGGTAACCCAGAGGGACCCGGACAAGCTTGAGGAGTGGGCCTATGGGAACATCATGAGATTTAACAAGACCAAGTGTAAGGTGCTGCACCTGGGTCAGGGCAACCCCGGTATCAGCACAGGTTGCATCCAAAGCACGGTGGGCAGCAGGTGAGGGAGGGGATTCTGCCCCTCTGCTCTGCTCTGGTGAGAATACACCTGGAGCACTGCATCCAGCTGTGGGGTCCCCAGCACAGGAAGGACATTGACCTGTTGGAGTGAGTCCAGAGAATGGTTGCAGAGATGATCAGAGTGATAAAGTACCTCTCCTCTGAGAAAAGGCTGAGAGAATTGGGAATGTTCAGCCTGGGGAAGAGGAGGCTCAAGGGAGAACTTATTGTGGCCTTCCAGTACCAAAAGGGGCTACAAGAAAGCTGCAGAGAGACTTTTTCAAGGGCTTGCAGCAAATGGACAAGGGTAAATGGCTTCAAGCTGAAAGAGGGGAGCTCCTAGGAGAGTCTCCACAGAGGAGGTTGGTGGAGCCAGCCCATGGCATGGCAAAGGCTGGGACAGGATTGCAGGAGCAATCTTAACTATCATGCAAAACAAAGTCTTGCTCTGTCTGGTTTGTCCTGGGGAGCCCAGACGTGGCTTCCCTGTTGCCCAGAGAGGACCATGTTCCCTGGTCCTGAAGCCCTGAGCTCCAGCCTTCACTGCCCACAGTGTTGTTGGCTCTGCCACCACAAGGACATGCTGCTGAATCCTGTCCAGCCTTTGGTTTTTGGGTCACCTGGGCCTGTTCAGCATGGCTGCTTACTTGTCCATCTTGACATGTGGAGTTTCTCCTTCTTTCCCAGCTGCAGGATTCACACTTTCCCTCATCCCAATATTAGCATGCTCCCATCAAGTAATTTCTCCAGGCCTCTCTACACACCAGTCCTGCCCTCCAGTATACACACTGCTGGTCAGTTTGGTATTTCCCCCCAGCTGCTTGAGTCCATTCCCAACCCACCCAGGGTACTGAAGAAGGTTTCAAGGAGCATCAGCCCAAGGACTGACCCTGCAGGGATGTTGTTAGGTGGGTGAGGGAGTTGTTGACACCCACTGCAGCCCTCATGCCATTCAGGTTTCCCCCCACCCTCTTCTCCTCTTCTCCTGGCCCCATATCCCCACTTTGCCAGAAAGGACACCATGGAGAACCACATCACAGACCTCAAAGGTTCATGATAAATGGCCAGAGCTTTCCAGTGTGGTTGAGTCAATGGTACAGGGATATGTCTGTGGAAGAAAGTAAAGGGTGTATTTGCTGTGCACCCCCAGTTCCTGTCTCTCAGTCATGCAATGGAAAGGAAGTCTCAGAGTTAACTCTTTGGCTTGGAGAGGAAAGAGGGTCTCAGATGGGCTATTCAGATTTGCAGGCTTCTGAAAGACTGACAGAAAGTCATCCAAGAAGTAGGAGTTGCTTATCCTGCAATAGGAAGTTCTTGCACAGAGCAGAAATCAGCTGTTCTTAGAAGGGAAAGAGCATGAGAGGTGCTGCCACCATGCTCCCAGCCTGCTGCCAGCCCCTTGGTGCCCATCACACAGCTGCAGCACCAGGGCCCCTCAGCCAGAGCACTGACCTTGTGAAGCATCAGGTCCCACAGCTGGGACAGACACCCGGACAGTGCACAGCACATCTACCCATCGGCAGTGAAGGGGGGAGAGGTGCAGGTGGCCAAGATGGAACAACTTACTCCTTATGCAACTTCTCATACAGTCCCTCAGGTTTATCATGATGATTTCCATATTCAATCTACATGCACCATATGCCTTCACAAAATGCTGGTGGAGAGAAGCTGTTGAGCACCTGCCTCATGCCCAGAACCCCCTTGGTGCTCTGGAGCCTCAGGGTAGGTGGGGGCAGTGAGCAGGGGCCTCAGCAAACTTCAGATCAGCATAGACCACACTCTGGGCTATGTGGGCAGCTGGGCAGCAGCAGTCCAGGAACCTAGTCCTCTTCTGCTTCACTGTGGTCAGATGGTAGACTGTGGCTAAGACCATGTGGGATGGAGACACTTCTTCATATGCTGTAAAGCAGAAGTAGTTGCTTTATTTGCTAGAAGGTTTTACTTCTGAGGATGCTGTTGCTTCAGGGGGTGGGGGGTGAATGAGCTCCACCTTGGGCAGCATGCTCTGCACCTGTGTCCTCAGGCTGTGAAGGGCCCAAGGCCATGTGTACTGGCCACAGCAGCATTACACTGTCCCATGTATCACTTCCCCCTCCTGCTCCCTGCTCAGCACACAGAATGCACTGACTGTGATGGCTTGGTTTTCTGAATATGCCAGGGAGAATCTCAGGAATGTTCATGCCAGAGCTCTGGGCTGCTAGAACAACCCAGGTGGTCTATATTGAGACCACAACAGTCCCTAGGACCAAACACCTTCAACTCAAGCCCCAGCAGGCCTTTCAGGCTCTCACACATCAAGTAGGGGCACTTGCTTGGACCTCCTCAGACTGGGCAGCCACCAACAGACAAGCTGCTGCCAAGTCCTCCATGGAACAGAGAGGCAAAGGTCACATCTCAGCTGCAGGGCCCAAGAAGCATAAACACCAGGCAGCCACCATGACTGGTGGCTGAGAAAGTGCAGAGCAGGGTACCTGCTCCCACCAGCAAATGAGGTGCCTCACACTGCCATCATGCCATGAGGACGCCTGGATTGCTGCTGGCTGAATGCTGGCTCCTGGCAACAGTGCAGCAGATGCAATTTCCCACTTGTCAGTGATGCATTTGAGTCAGTGAGCTGAAGGATGCACCTCCATCCCACCACCCTCATTCCCCAAAGCCAATCACAGTTACACACAGAGTTTATTGGCAAAATGCAGTTACAGGGGGTAAAGAGATCTGAGCCAGGAGGCAGCAGTGCCTGGGAATGCCCACGCACTGGGGTCAGGCAGGGAACACGGTGATGGGACAGGCTGGAAGTCCCCACAGCTGTCAGGGTCTCACACAGTTGTAGGTGGTGTTGCCCCAGAGGAAGGTAGAAGGCGAGGAGTGGAACCATTGCAGGGTGACTGCGCTCTGCTTGCAGATCCATCCAAGGGGTTCTGAGCACAGGCCACCTGACAGTCCCAAGCCTGACACCCTGCCACAGGCCTGGTAAGACCTCATGTAGCGTTGCTTAGGGAAGATCCTGCAGTGAGAGAGTGGGCTGAGATGGGGAGGGCAGGAAGAACTGGGGTTGTCCCATCAGCAACGCCTCCAGTCAAGCACCAGAGGCTGCACAGAGATGCTGCGGGGGCAAAGTCCACCCTCCCCATGGACCACAGTGCCCTGCCTCCTCCCAATTAAGCCACATGCTCTGATGCCTCCAGCCCCATCACGCAAACAGAAGCCCCAGGTCCCTCCTGGCAGGGCTCAGCACCAACCAAAATCTGGGAACATGTTTTTGGGGGACTCCCCCCAGTTCCTCACCCAGGTGGAGTGTGGGCACAAGGGTCAGGCCTCTGCTCTCTTTCTTTCCCTAAAATGCCCCAGTGCAGCCCTGGGAAGACAAGAGGTGGCCAAAATATGAAGCACACCCTTTCATGTCAGTGTCCCCCTGTCACCTTCCTGAGCCCTGCTGCTGGACCCTAGAGAAGCCGTGGCTGGGGACAAGCTGACAGCCTCACCCCTTTAATGTAGTGCCATCCAGCCACTTCCAGTCAGACCCGAAGCCATCCTGCTTCAGCCCCACGTGGAAGACCTCCATGTCGGCTGTGCGCACCAGGAAAGCCTAGCACAGGAGTGGACCCACATGAGCTCCCTGGGGGCACACCCAGCCCCAGCCACATGATTAGTGATGGGGGCTGCGCAGTACAGGCATAGCATTGTCAGTTCCCTGCCTGGAGGCTTGGCTAGGATTTGGACACAAGAGCCAGAGCCAAGGAGCTGAGACAATGCTGCTGATGGGTAGGTGACTACTGAGGAACCTTGAGGTGGTCACCAGCACAGCCTGATGCTCACAGGGAGTTGGACAGGGCAGGCTGGGTGCACTTACCAGGGTGGTGTTGGCTTGGATCGTGACCAGCTGTGCCCCTCTGGAGCAGCAGTCCTCTCTGCTCTTCTCCCAGCTCTTTCTGGCAGATGAGAAGTAGTAGCACTGCCCCTCATCCCAGAGCCAGCCAACCGGGCAAAACTGGCATTGCCCTGCACTCCAGAAACACAGCAGCTGGAATGGGGCAACTGGCAGGGGCTGCCACCAGCCCCCAGCCCAAGGGACAGGAGAGTGACAGTGGGCAGTCATTGGGTACGAACCAACCCAGTCTCCTCCTATGGCTGCCCTGTGGAGACCACACTACACTTCCCCTTACTCAGGAGCTCAGCTCCTACCTTCCAGCCCCAGCTCCCTATAGGGAGCCCCTGATGAGAAGGAGCTCCATGGGAGAAAGAGTCAGGGAAAGGTGCTGGAACTGGGCAGGGAGAGGAGCTCCAGTTTTGCAGAGACAATACAAACATAATTCCCAAAGCACCAGAGCTGGTCCAAAGGAACACCCAATGCCATCTGACACATGGATGCTGATGGCATCCCCGAGCTTTGTGTTGGTGGCATGCCCAGACAATGCTGAGCTATGCTAGGGTCATCTCTTCCAAAGAGGTCCCACCAGTTCAGCCTGCTCCGCAATGCTGGTGCAGTTCTCTATGCCGTGAGCCAGGGGACAGGCAGCAAGGGTGAAGGAATATTTGGAAGGGACAGAATGTCCTTGAGTACGGGCAGAACTAACTGCTTGAAAGGAGCAGCCAGGCCCTCTACAAACTTTGTCCAGTAGCTCAGTGGGCTCTCTTACCTTTCAGTGTCTGTTGCCCATAGCTGGGGCTCTCCTCCATGCTCCAGACATCACGGGTGCAGCTCACCTGTTGTTGTACTAAATCTACAGAAGAAGAGCATGGGGGTGTCCCAGCAACTCTGGGCTCCTGCTCCCATCAGCAGCACTCAGTGTCCTCTCCCACAGGACAGCCCCATGGCTGTGGGTGAGGGTGTCCCCTCTTTCAGGTACACCAAGCTAGCCAAGGTTCTTGTGGCTTTTGCTGTGCTTGGGATCCCAGCATAACACAGGCTTTCGGGGAAAGTGCTGCTGCCTTTCATTTTCAGTTGTCACCACTCTTCCTCCTGCTTTCTTTTCAATGCCATGTCATGGAGTGGCCTTCCCCAAGCCCACACTGTCCCATCAACTTCCTTTTCCAGCCAAGCAGGCGATGTCTTCCCTCACCAATTCTCTTGCTTGCCCCAGAACCCTCAGTGCACTCAGTCCCAAGCAGAAGAGCCCAGCTCCATATGGAAGCTGCAGCTGTCTGTTGGTACACAAGCCCCACCCTTGACTGTAAGACCCCAGCTATTGAGATCCAGGCACAGACAGGTAGGTACTCACAGTGGAAGCTCAAGCTGACGAGGATGATTTGTGCCAGCAGAAGCACCAGGGAGAGGAGGCCCAGGCTGAGGGCTGCCCAGCACCAGGGCAGGCGCACTGGCTGCTGAGAAGCTGAGAGAAGGATTTAATTTAATCTAGACCCTGGGGGGCTTGGTGGGAGCAGTGGGGAATTTCCAGTCATGAAAGGTCTGTGAATCCCAGGCAGGATGTCAGGAAGCTGCAGGAAAGCCCAGGAAAAGTGGATGAGAGCCCATTTGTCCCTCCTAGAAGTCATCTCTCTGCAGACAGCACTTTGCATGGGGCACAGAGAGCAGAACAGGGACTGCCTGTGTGTGCTGTGGCAAAGGGGTACAGTGGGCATCCCCTGCCCTTGAGCCTCTCCTGCCCCTACCCTGAGAGCAGGCAGTCTGCAAGGAGGCTGGAGAGGAACACTATGGGAGAGACCACCCAAGAAATGGGGAGAGCAGGTCTGGGAGGATGGTCCTGGGGAGGGCAAGGGCTGCAAGAGGGCTGCAAGAGAACAGGGGTGTCTGGGATGGGGACCACCGCGCCATTACCTGGTGTGGGGGGAAAGCGCAGATCGGCGTATGTGACCCTCTCTTCCATCCCTCCTTTGATTTCTTGCTCTGTACCCCACGGAGGCATCGGCAACCCTCTCCCAGACAACTTTGTCAGACGACTGTGATGCAAAATGGAAAGTGTCACTTCCTGCTGGGGTCCCCAGAGGCACCACCTGGGACACAGCCCGGGGGCGTTTTGCCGCTGACAGCCACTTGGGGCAAGGGGGAGCCCTGTCGAGGTCAGCACCGAGGCATTCCGGCATGAGGGAACCCCATGCCCCTTTTAGGGAAACGAGTGATGGGGATGGTTTCTAACTCAGAGATGGGACCAGGACTGGACTGGGCAGCCAAGTCATGGTATCGTAGAATGGTTTGGGTTGTAAAGGACCTCAAAGATCATCTTGTTCCACCCCTCCCTGCCACCCTGCCACGAGCAGGGTAACCTTTCACTAGACACGGCTGTTCAGAGCCCCATCCAGCCTGGCCTTGAATACTGCCAGGGATAGATCATCCACAGCTTCCCTGGGCAACCTGTTCCACCGCCTCACCACCCTCACAGTAAAGAATTTCTTCCTAAGAGAGGGAAAGCCATATGACGAGCAGCTTAGGTCACTTGATTTGTTCGGCCTGGAGGAGGCTGAGGGGAGACCTCATCTCAGTCTACAGTTTCCTCAAAATAGGCAGCAGAGGGACAGGAACTGATCTCTTCCCTCTGGTGACCAGTGACAAGAACCAAGGGAATGGCCTGAAGCTGTGTCAAGTGAAGGTTAAGGTGAATTTTAATTGAAGGTTCTTCACCCAGAGGGTGGTTGGACACTTCCCCAAGGCAGTGGTCACAGCACCAAACCTGACAGAGTTCAATACATGTTTGGACAACACTCTCAGGCACATGGTGTGATTCTTGGGGCTGTCCTGTGTAGGGCCAGGACTTGGACTTGGGTGATCCCAGTGAGTCCCTTCCAACTCAGGATATTCTATGACTCTATGATTGGTATCTAATCCAAACCTGCCCTCTGTCAGTTTGAAGCCATTTCCCCTTATTCTATCACTACACACTCTTATAAAATGTCCCTCTTCAGTTCTCTTGTAGCCCTTTAGGTACCCGAAAGGTGCTATAAGACCTCCCCAGAGCCTTCTCTTCTCAAAACTCAACAATCCCAACTCTCTCGATCTGATCGGCCCTAAGCATCGTGAGGGGAACCTGGGCATCCTTGGGGCGCAGGGCACATCCCCATGCGCCTCTCCCCAAGCAGCAAGGCCACAGGTATTTGCATACAAATGGTTTCTGCTCCCCCTCCCTCTTCTTCTTTTTTT